>VDFB02152476.1:0-27324 GCA_007258455.2 Sequoia sempervirens
TTGTAGTTGTTAAGTGATATTGTGTCTGTAGTGGTTAAGTGATTTATTGATTTCTTTTTGGTTATTGTTGGAAATTAGTCTTTGATATTATGTCTTGAGTTTCGATAATGTTGTGATTATGACTCGTTGTTATGTTCTGAAGTGGTTGTTGTTGTGCCTTTGGATTTGTCGTTGTTGAGTTTCTAAGTGGTCTTTGATGTTAAGTTGTCTTTTTGGAGTTAGTCTTTGTTATTGTTAGGCGTGCTTGGTTGGGGACCCTTCCTTGTCTACTCTCAGCACGGGGGTGGTTGGGTGGAACATGCTTCGCACCCCGTTGGGTTCCCTTTTTGTTGTAGATGTATCTTTTATTGCAGGGTTTTGGAGGATGTTGATGATCCAGTAATTCTTTGTACCAGATGTATGTTATTTTTCGGATGTAATGTATTCATTGATGTATTATCTCCCACATGTGTTGGGATGACCTTGTTGTAATTGTATATGTGGTTATTGAGATGTATGTTTAGACAGCTGTATTTTACTATCATTTGGATGTAATGTATATTCAGGCCATGTATTTATTCAGGAACGATCAATTGTAATAGTTGTGTTAAGTTGTGTGATATCTGTGTTAATATAAATGCTTCATATTATTATAGTATTTTTCGTTGTCATGTGTACATATATTATGATTATGGTTATTGGTTAATGGATATTTTAAATGATGAAATGGGAATGAATAGATGTATATAACTGTTAACTATTGTTTAATCTATTGTTGTGGTTATGGGTTAGTATAGTAATGTCACTTTGTGTACCCCATTGGAACTAGTTGTGCCACATAATACATTGTTATGTTATAATACTTAAGTATGTTTATTATATTCCTTTTTTAAAAGATTGATACACATTTACATTTATTAGTTCCTTTGGGGTTGGCACAAAAACAATCAAACACCTATGTTCCTTAGACCTACAATCAAACATCATCCCAGCCATTTAAGATATCTTTGCTCAAATCAACACATCCATCATCCTATCTTCACTTAAACACCATTTGTAACAACAACAAGCAGCATTAGTTTAACACTGTCACCAGACCTTTAAGATACCAATTTCATCATGTTTTGATTGTAATATTCCAATATATCAGTATAGACACACTCTGACTACTTTGCATTCAAGAAACCATTTCCATATATTGGAAACATATTCCCAAATCATCAAATCTTTCACAATCTACCTTCAAAACATTACCAAGCATAGACACAACTGTGGCATCACAAATGAGACTACTCCCAAGCACTTAACAACATTCCTTTCGCTGTTTCTACATATTCTCTGTTTTTAGCAAACAATGCAAAATATCTCTAGGAGGCCAACATTTCATCTAATCGAGTGATTCCTTTTCTATCATAATGAATTTACACAATCCCAATATAGATTCTCAGGCCTATTTTGATCCTTTTCAACATGCCTCAAATTTTATACACTTATTTCACAAGCAGTAGAACCAACATCGCGTCTACTAGTAAAGAAACCCTTAAATGAGTCAATTTATCAAAGCAAGTCATCCCAGCAGAACTACTCACTAATTCACCAAACCATACCAAGCAGGTCTTAGGCCGTGTGTAGAGACTCACAAATAAAACAAGTTTCAAGATGGAAGCCATCAATACACAAAATCAGTAAACATTTGATTATAGGGTGAAAACACACCAACCATGAGGGTTTCTTTAATGAAACATTTGCAAAACCTCTACTACTCCGCCCAACAATTGAAACATGCTTCATTATGTCTGCAAATTATTTTTAAATCCTTTCTAAGCTCCTCTACATGTTGTTTTCTCAAACCCTACTAGAAAATTTTTTAATGAGAAAATTCAGAATTTTGTTCAGCCATGATATCCCGAACTTCTTATTTCTACTACATACACACACACATCTTCACATTGAAAAGACACTAAATATGATCCATTCCACTGACCTACTAGCCCTACATCGGTGGAATGGCTAAGAATCACTTTTTAGACTCTCTAAACAATTCTAAGGAAACAACAGACTGAGACTTAGGAAATAAGTTCAAATTAGATTTGATTATTTGAATTACAATTCCTTCAACTTTCAAAAATGAAAGAAGTCTCTTTCCCTAACAAGAATCAAATCTTAGAGCATGCTTGAATCACTATGCAACCTGAAAACAAGAATAGAAAAGGTTTCCAAAATAACTGAGCAGAGGTTTTTTTATTAATTTTTATGGATTTTTGGGATAGAAGATCTTCCTTTCTCGAGCTTACAATTCTTTTTAAAGGTGTCTAAATCAGTTGAAATAACTGCCTCTTCATCTTCATCAACCCATCCTTTCCCTTCCACAAAAAGACTCTTCACCTTCCTACTTTTGTGCAATTTTACATTTTTACAATAATTGACAACTTTTGTTATAAAAAGCAACTTTTCAATAATATCACCTAGTGACCTATTTCATGGTGAAAATACATTGAAGTTCATCATTTAATGACCTTCACTCATCATATTTACTTGAACATTACAAATTGAACAAATTAGCCTTTTGAAAGAATTTCATGACCTAGGTGCTCCTGCACCAGTTTGTCATGTTACAACCTTACGTTGTCAATGGACACTTTAAATCACACAATTCAATACACTTTCCTATTACATTTTTAAACCACATCTCTTTGAGGCATTTTGTTAAATTTAACAATTGACTTTCTTTGTGTATGCTTCCAAAGCTATCATTGAGTTATTTTGTCAAACAGTTATACAAACCAGCTTTCATTGACTTTCTTTGTGTATGCTTACAAAGCTATCATTGAGTTATTTTTTCAAACAGTTATACAAACTAACTTTCATTGACTTTCTTTGAGTATGCTTCCAAAGCTTTTATCGAGTTATGCTTCCAAAGCTTTCAATTAGTTAATTTGACAACTTAGCACTTTTTACATAGGTAAAATTATTCGTCATGCCGAAGAAATGAACTGTTAAAAGGAAAAAACTAACAGATGATCAACTCCAAGCCATCAAAGATAAAGAGAAAAAATGGATGAGGGAATTTCATGAAAAGCATAAATTGGGAACAATTGATGAAAACAAGTCAGTTGAAGAGGAACCTCAACTGTCAAAAAGAGAAAATAAATTGGCAGCACAAAGGGCACGAATGCGAAAGAGTCGTGCTAGGGGAGATGCAGATACCGTAGTTGGAGACACACCATCTATCGCAAGTGAATATGAAGGGACACCATTAAGCACAAGCGAATATGGAGGGACACCATCACCACAAGTGAGTATGGTTGGACACCATCCACCACATCTGAAGTTGAGAGTACATCATCACTCAGAGTTGAGAAACAAGGTATGCCATCATCCCCACATGAACCTCAAGGTATGTCTTCTATTCCACCCTCGATCGAAGGTATGCAATCTAGCCCACCTCAATTAAATATTGATGAAATTGCTAATGTTGAGATGTATGTACCCTAAAGAGAACACCACCTAGAATTTTTGCGTAGAAAGCCAAAGTTTTATTAATATTGATGAGGATATTTTGCAACATGGAAGGTAAGATTCAGGAACACACTTGTAGAAGATATGTTAATAAGATTTGGAAAATGTTCTTTGAAAGGATAAATGAAATTTGGCAGATGTCAACTATTTGTTCAAATGATGTGGGGTTTAAAGTATAGAAACATCATGAAGACTCTTAAGGTTGAGAACATCGAATGCATCAAGTGAAAAGAAAACACTATTGTGAAGAGAATCTAATAATGGATGCTTATGTGATTGTGGGTAAGACCTCGCAGCTCAAAGGATAGTAATGTCGCAATGGGTCATTACGCCGACTTTAGTAAGCTATCAAACAAAGAGATCACAAGCCTCATTAAAAGACAAGTGAACAAATGGGGAATTAGTAGTAGAAAAATTTTTATCAAAACCGCAGTTCAAAGGTGGCAAAGAATTGAGGGCACCGATTCAAATGAATGGGCATTCTCGGGGAAGCGTACACAGATAAAAAAGTTGTTGAAGCATTGAGAGACACTAATTGAAGATTATTGGAAGAATAATACAAGGCCATCTCAGTTAAAAGGATGTCGTAAGAAGGAGAATCAGTAGTTGAAACCGTGAGCCAAATCCAAAGCATTTTTTGGATACGACTCAAACCCAATTTTTTCATAAATTTCAAAATGATTATCCTCAAATTGGTATTTCTCAAAGATTTTTTGAAATGATTAAACCTTTTTATGTCAAGATAAATCACACACGCACTACTTGTTGTTGTAAACTGCATATTGAATTCTCTAACCATTTTGATGTTTATCGTTCTATATGTTTAGATTTGCACACTAACGATGTTTTGCAGGATTGTGGCATAGAAGCCCACCAAAATCTTCAAGAAGTTGCCTCAAAATTTTTTATGTGAAATAGAGGATGGCCAAATATTCTATAGGACAGCATGCTTGGATGGTTCATGCGAGCGTTGCGGTGGCTTGCAACGAATGCTAGTATGTCAACATATGGAAAGCACATATGAGGCAGGACAAAAACTAGTAGAGTTTGGGAATTATAAAATAGTGGCATATGCTACAAAAGATGGGTCTAAAGCAAAAAGGTGTGAGTTGGTTATTCAGAAGATTGTAGTGTATCAGTTCATGTCCATGTTTCGTGAGAATCTAGTGTATGAGTATGCAAGGCATACCCATAGAGCCCGATGGCTGGACACACAATTCAAGCTATGCAAGGACACCTTTCCACTTGGTAGCATAGTATCAATGGTTGACTTTGCATAGAACTACACTCTACAGCCACAGCGTGAGGTACAGTCATAGTATTACAACTCCACACAGGTTTCGATATTTGTGCACATAGCATTCATACATGCAGCTAAAAGTACAGAGGACGAAAGGAAGGTATTGAGGGTATCACTTTTATATTAGTGATGATCACACACATTCTCCAGAGTTCATGCAAGGTTTCTTCTAGATGTTCTACAATCATTTGGCTCTGAGGGGCATATCATATGATCGGCATATAATATGGTCAGATAACTATGCAGCACAGTTCAAGAATGCGCACATGTTCTACTGGTTGTGCAAGATGCATCTCACTACACGTGTTCAACATATGTGGAACTTTTGTGAGAATTTGGACATGGAAAGGAGGAGAGCATGATGGTGCAGGAGCATGCATGAAAAGAGCATTAGCACGAGAAGAGTTAAAGTATAAAGATAGTGCACAGTTGATAGATGCAAGGTCAATCGTCGAGTGGTGTAATGGTTCGATGGGTCCAGGTAATGAAGGTACATTTTCAGTTCGTAGATTTTTTTGGTTGATGGATGATACTAACATTGCACCATATGAGTATTTTTGTACACTAACAGGATCGAGTGAGTTGCACTCTTTCCTTAGCTCAAATGCAGGTTCATGGAGTATCGATACACATAAGATGGCATGCTTTTGTTCATGTACAACACAAGCCTGGAATGATTGTGAGTTAGGGGAGTGGGTTGACAAATGATTGACAAGTTATCTTAGCCCACTTCACACATATCACCCTCTGATGGCATTGGAACTAACACGGATGGAATCATCGATCGACTTTGACCATGTATCAGATCTAGTTCAACCAGGTAATATATCTACTTTCTTAGTATTTGAAATTCCTTATTGTTATCTTACTTTGTACTGTATTCATAATGTTGACTAATTTCAAGAGATATGTCACACATATAAATGCAGAGCATGTTTATGTAGTTATTGCAGATGAAGACAAGGAAGAGGGTACAGACTATTACTTGTGTCATTGTGTTGAGACAAAAAAGAAATTGGAAGCCCCAATTATAGATGGAGAAAACATTGAATACCCTACAGGCTCAGTTGTTGTTACTGGAACGTGGTTGAGAAGGTACCCACATAAGAGTATTAAACATTGGTTGTTTGAGGAATTTGACACGCATCATAAGATTCTTCATTACTCAAACCTTGTCATGGCATCCAATGTTCATTTGAGAAAATATGGGGGTAGACCTTTGAACAAGACCTTGTGGAAGGTCTGTGAGTCTGACCATGAGGCAATACTTGACACAATAAAGAGTAGAGTAGACCCAGATGGTTCATTGGATTAATTTGTAAATATATGCACAATGATTCTTATTAATTTATACTTGTATCCACGTCAATTTGGTTGATGCCAATGCTATCATCTTATTTTACTTTGTGTATATGTATGTAACCAGGCAAACATTGATTGGTGTCCCCTTGCATAAAATGCAGATTTATGAGCCATCTAAGAGAATCTCAAGTAGAAAAGCAATGCGACATCCTTATTTTGATGATCTTGAAAAATATCAATTATGGTTTTAAGCCATTAAAAAAGTTCCTACGAAGCTTGATGAGGAAATTTCAAGTTATTCATTTGAATTTAACCTTATCATGACCACCTATGACGTGGACATTATAAGAGCATCTCGAATTTCAATAAATTCTATTCATAATAGCATAGACAAGGCAGTGAACTCTTTGAAAAAATGCCTCAAAGAAATGTGGTCTCATGGTGATGGAATGGCATGATGAATGCCATGACAAGCAAATTGTTGTGGATTGTCATGGCATTCCATCACCATTGAGACCACATTCACTGAAATTTTTTCAAGCGATTGCTGCCTTTTCTATCTATTGCTATTAGTATGCTTTGATAGATTTTTCCAAGCATCCATAGCTTTTGGAAGCACCTATTTTAGGCTTTTAGCCATAGCAACAAGGAAGCGAACTGTTTGATAGAATGCTTTGGTAAACATATATGATAAATGTACTAGCATAGAGAAGGCAGTGAACTGTTTGAAAAAATGCCTCAAAGAAATGTGGTCTCATGGTGATGGAATGCCATGAAAATCCACAACAATTTGCTTGTCATGTGATGCAAAGGGGATGGGACTTTAGTCAAAACTCAAAGTTTCAAGGATTACAATGATGCAATCTCAAACACTCTTCCAGGCACCCTAATGGAGACAAGCCTCAATAGTGCACTTATAACTTAGATGCTTTCCTAATGTACCCAAACCCTTGGAGTGATCTAAAGGAACTCAAAAAAACTTGTCTTGAATGGTTTCAAAGCCCCAAAGCTCTGTCTTAGACAAAACTCACTTTTTGCACCTTGACTAGGCTTCTAGCCCAACTAGGCTTCTAGCGATGGTTTTTTGACTTTTCACTCAACTTCCCCAAAGGAATCCTCAATATAATGACTGATTCATATGTGATTAATTATGATACACAACATATCAAATCATTTATGGCACTTGTTCTGGATCAAACCTACCAAAATCTATTGTTTCCTCAAATTTAAGGCCTAATTAGCCCACTTTTTCAAAGCAACCCCTCTCTAAACTTATCCCCTAACTATGAAACTTTCAAAAATGTTTTAAAATGCTCCCAAACCAAACATTTTCAAGGTATTATTCTTCTTTGACACCCTCAACACCCTAAATCACAAAACCCTCAATAAATTGCTCCAAAACTAGGGCCTCTTGAAAATTAGCTTTCCCAACACTTCCAGAACCTTCTCTTGTACTTTTCAACAATAACTCAACATATCTAAACACCTTCAACTCAGAAATACACCCCTTATTAAGGTAGATCTCATGCTGCTACACTTTAGGCACCATTTTCATACCCTTTTCCTTGCTAAAACTCGATGTACACCCAAGAATCACTCTTTCTTGCACAATAACTTGTTAGATCTGTATAATTCAAGTTAGATATGATCTATTTCACAAGTTTTCAGTCACACTCTCCCATGAAATGGATCATTTATTCATGAAGACTCTCAAAACTAGTGAAAATTTTGTACTTTTTGAGGACAGTCAGCAATATAACACAAGAAACTGATTCCCAAAGTTATTTAGGTCATTCAAAAGGTTAAATGCATGTAAATAAAAGTTCTTAAACCATCCAAATGAGCATGACACCAAAAGGAATCAGAGATTCATCAAAAAAACTCAAGAAAATGCAAAAAGATTGAAGTTTTTATTGATTTTTTGTAGCAGTCCGTACAACACTTGCAATATCAGCCAACCCTCCATACAAATGCTTTCTCCAGCTTATAGACTCATCCTACAACTATCCCAACTGATTAGAATTGATTTTATTACATTATTGTGATTAAAACTCCTAAAACTCACTTTTCCACCCAAAGTTGGATTTCAAAAATTTGAATTTCCAACCTTGCAATTTATTAACTCCTATTAACTATAAAGCTTCCAAACTATTACATATCATCATTCAACCTTATTTAACCTAATTAAAACATCATATACCTATTTAAACTCCTATAACATCATTGTTCCATTTACAAGTCAATTTGGTCCTATGGTCCTTATCAGGACCCTTAGGACTTTTGATCTTCCTATTACACCCATCCATGCCAAATGCCATTATAGGCTTCAAAATGCTATAATTGATGCTCTGGAAAGGTTTATATGCCTTCAAGACCCTACCATCTCCTAACTCTCCAAATGATCCTCAAGGAGCTTGGGTGCTCCTGCACCATCATGGCATTCCACCACCATGAGACCACATTTCTTTGAGGCATTTTTTTCAAACAGTTCATTCCCTTGTCTATGCTATTGCTTACTATTATGCTATGATAGATTTTTTCTAAGCATCCAGCTTGTTGCCGAGAAACACTGTTTTAGGCTTTTAGCCATAGCAGGAAAGCGATTGAGCATTTGGCTAAATGCTTTGATAGACATGTATGAAAATGTGTTAGCATAGACAAAGGCAATGAACTCTTTGAAAAAATGCCTCAAAGAAATGAGGTCTCATGGTGTTGGGATGGCATGGCAGTCCATGATAAGAAAATTGCTATGGATTGTCATGGCGTTTCCATACTCATTGAGACCACACATTTCTTTGAGGCTTTTTCAAAAGCAGGTTTTAGCGCCTTTTTCTATGCTATTGCTTATTAGTATGCTTTGATAGATTTTTTCCACAAGCATCCATAGCTTTTGGGAAGCACCTATTTTAGGATTTTAGCCATAGCAACAAAGGAAATTATTTGTTTGATAAAATGCTTTGAAGTAAACATGTATGATAAATGTAGTAGCATAGACAAGGCAGCGAACTATTTGAAAAAATGCCTCAAGAAATTTGGTCTCATGGTGATGGAATTCCATGACAATCCACAACAATTTGCAGCTTGTCATGGCATTCCACCACCATGAGACCACATTTCTTTGAGGAATTTTTTTCAAACAGTTCATTCCCTTGTCTATGTTATTGCTTACTATTATGCTATGATAGATTTTTTCTAAGCATCTATAGCTTGTTTGAAAGCACCTTTTTTAGGCTTTTAGCCATAGCAACAAGGAAATGAACTGTTTGGCTAAATGCTTTGATAGACATGTATGAAAAATGTGTTAGCATAGACAAGACAGTGAACACTTTGAAAAAAATGCCTCAAAGAAATGAGGTCTCATGACTAATGGAATGCCATGACAATCAAATGCTTTTGATTGTCATGGCATTCCGATAGGTCATGAACCTCATTCTTTGAAGACATTTTTCAAAGTGTTATACTATATCTATGATATTAACTACTATTATGCTTTTGATAGATTTTTTAGAAGCGTAAAGCTTGTTAAGAAAGGAACTTGTTTTTAGACCTTGACCATAGCAACAAGGCAACACTTGAACCTATTTGACCGCTGTAGACATGTATGAAAAGAAATGTGGTAGTATAGACAAGGCGATTGGTTGTTTGAAAAATGCCTTAGAGAAATGTGGTCCCATAGAGATGCCATGACAACCAAATCACGATTGGCAGCTGCTCCTAGTTATTTGTTATGCAATGTGAAGTAATTGCATAACTGCTTAGGTTGACTTTGTAAAAACTATATTGTAATTGAAATTTTGTCATCTATCAGCATCTAGTTATTAGTTATGAAACATGAAGCAATGATTTCAATTTGAAAGATGTGCAATGCAATGTAATCAACGTTATGGATATAAACTACAAAAATCTATTTTTTACTAAGTTACCGGTTTAGTTTTGGGTTTGGGATCGGGTTCGAGAACCCGGTTCACCAGTTTGGGAAAAAAAAAATTTGGGGTTGGGTTCGTTTTGGGTTCAGTCATACAAAAACATATAAAAATAAAAAATATATACATATTTGCAACAATAATCAAGTTCAGAATACACCACCATATTAATAGTCAAATAACATAGCAAAAATACACCACCACTTTCATAGTGAAATATTAAAATATTAGTGATCTACTCAAATGTCATGATACAAAATTATAAATTAAATTTCAAACATAAAAATGTCAAGTGTTTACAATCAACCATTATTGATCATTGATCAATCTGAAAAGTGTGAACATTTTTCTGTGTGGAAGGAAAACAAGAAAACAATGTTACATAATTATTTACATTGTGAAAGAGCCAAAACCTTTTTCTTGCAGATCATAGAAGAATCTCAGTGATTTTTTGGGTGTCCTTGCCTTGGAACGGAACTATCCTGAGCCATGAATGATTGACCAAGAACTGTGAGAAAGAAATAAGATAAATCACATGCAACTTGTTGCAATTTCTTTCCTTGGGAAAAAGGGTAAAGTTTTCTTTTCAGGGAGAATCTCCTTTAGAGTTTGAACGCATTGATAATTTGCAAGATAGACTTAGCCAAATATGTCATCTAGGTTTGAAGCTTTTAGGTAAAATGTCTGCTTCTTAAAATTTTGTTCAAAATTCAAGATGCAGGCTCTCCTCCCTTAGGGAAGAGAAGGCCTATCAAACCTAACACTCTTATGCAACACTTCTTAAGTTCTTGTTGATGCAGTATTAGATGTGAAGTTTCAAAATAGGCATGGTTATATAAATTCTCATCTCACGACTATCATTGCATCAAATTAAGAATTTTCAATCCTTTATAGTCTAGACAAGAGAAGTATGGAGTAGTGTTCCAATGCTAAAGTCTTATCAATGTGAATCTCTTTGCTATGAGTGGTTAAAAAATGAGGAATCTGTCTTCTGCACCAAATGAGAAATATTCACAATATGTGCTAGGAAGGAATAAGTCCATAAGATCAATTATGCAAGAACTGAGAATTGCAAAATTGGCTTACATTTGACTTCCAAACACAAAAATTTTCACACTTTTCGATGTTCACACGTAAGTCAAAAAATATATGTGTAAGTTGTAAAGTATACACTTGAATACACGTAACTCATATCTATTGAACCATGAATTTATAATTTGCAAATATGGACACCATCGATAAAAATATTTGTATTAAGCAAATAGCCATGTACGCATACATCAATATATGTCGATATAAGAAAAAATATAGTTGCACAATAGTCATATAGGCTTACGAGAATGCCATATAGGCATTCAATGTCAAATATATCCAATACAAAATATGTACAAAATTGCCATGTGGGCATACAACAACGGGCTCTGTGCATTCAAAATTCATTTCTCTCCATACTTTGGTTCAAATACAATTTTCTTTCCCTTTGCTGGGCGATCCGATGGCAATAAGGCTGTCACCCATTTCTGTTGTGCTCGAGGCGTGCTCCTGCTGCTCATCCTAGTGTTTAGCTTCTAGTGAAGTTTCAACTGTTACAATAAGAAGTAAAGACATTAATATATAGAAATTACATTATAAAAATTAATATATTTAACAAAATAATCACTTACGGCCATCTCACAATCACTCTCCTTGATGGAAATATTTGCACGCTGATGCTCAAGTGTGCTCAAGCCCTGTATAAACCATCCAAATAGGAATTAAACTACGAATCAATAATGGTTTGATTTTTCACTAGAACTAGTTCATCTATAACAATGAATGTAAATTGAAATTTAGTAATTTGCCTCATACCTCCTATCCTTAGCCATCGAGAGTTGTATAGCCCGGAGAGGAAACACCAATATCCATTGCCCTCGTAACGTTTGGCGGTGTTTCTATCACCAACATCTGAAAATAAAACAACAAATTATTCAGTCACAAAAAAGTTACAATAGCAATCCATGTGATGACTTATAATGTATGAGATCTAATGAACAAAATTTTGAGTACAAGTATTAAACAAATATATTTCTGATTATTAGTTATCGAATTTGAAGTAATGCTTTGATTTTGAATGATCTGTGTAATGCAATGTAAGGTCAACAATATGAATATAAACTACACAAATCTATTAAACTTAAAATTCATTACTTAAGTTCTCTTTAAATTCTATATTATCTCCGTGAACGTTTGATCAAATCTATTGGCACTCGGAGGTGTTTCCTTGAAACCTCCAACAATACCCTATTCAACATCAAAAATCACATATTAAAATACCATTCGTGAAACAATGCTATTAACACATGTAATAAATTTATAATTGTTTACTAACTTTACATACCCCACCGATAAGTGTACTGCAAAAATAAGTAGGTGGATGACTGGTGTATCCAGTCTCTACACTGTGACCCTGCAATTTTATTAAAATAATAAAACTAAATTAGTTAATCTTGCATTTCACAATCGAAATTTAATAAATTAAATTCAATGAACATGTTGAATTTTACCTGAGTGTTAATGCCATATGCATCATGCAAAATGTTAGCCATCCTCTACATCCCCATAGATGCATACAGATCAGGCTGCGTAGTAGCATATGGATCTTGCGTAGCACCCTCTTGAGTGTCGGTAGGGTCATACGAACAAGTCACCCCGCAAGATTGACACACATGGTTCGAAGGCCACCACCTGAAGACTCCCCTGGATGGTGCTGTACAATAGGGCTAGTGTGATGGATGACACTTTGGGTCAAAGTTGTGATCATCTGCAATGTCTCTATGTCGGCACTCTCCTTCGCAATGACAGGCATCACAATCTGCTCATGAGGCGGTCTAGCGAGAGGTTGTCTCCCTTGCCACGTAGAATACGGGTGTGCACTGGGCCTAGCCTGAGCTGACCTCCCACCTCTCTCCTGGAACTCCCTCATATCAAAATAATTTGGGATTTGGTTCAATACAAGCTCACTATATAGTTTCCTAAGAAAATATTGGGGGGCTTCACAATTATTGCACGGTGGGTAATCAAAGACCATATACCATCTTTCATAAAAATGGTTCTTAATGTCTTGGTGGTGGCACCAATGAATAGGAAACCTTTTTGCATTGAGGGTAAGATTTTGATTTTTTTTAGGGTCGGTGAATAGAGAGCACAAATCACCTTTAGTAATTTTTAAATCTTTTACTTGTTTATATGATAATTTGTCTGCATAATATGCCCTAGCTGTCTGCCTCCTATCTTCCCATCCAGATATTTGTTGGGTGATTGCATCTATATTTTTTAACATGTCTTTCAATAAATTTGCTAGAAGCATTCTTTCTGTGATTGAAGCATTTGGATTACTCAACCTACTGATAAGATCCTCAAGTTGTTTTCTATTGTTCTCAATTTCACTCCTCAAATTTTCTTGAATGCTAGGAGGGAATTGAGAGAATGGTGGGGGAGATTTATTTTGTTGTTGAGGTTGATTTTGTTGAGGATTTTGTTGTTGAGGATTTACCTCCTCTTCTTGTTGAGGATTTGCAGAATTTCCTACAGATTTAAAATAAAAATAAAAATCTAACCTAAAACAAACAAAATCAATTTCAAACTAACAAATTCAAAACAAATAGTAAACAATACTTACCTCCTACATCTCTTCGTCGTCGTGGTGCCATATTTGTAGACAAAATCCAACTGTTCTTGATGAAATTTGCAGAAGTCCTTCCTCCTAGAACGCGAGCGTGAAAATGAGGGTTTTTGGCCGCGGGCAGAGATGAGAAACAGTTAAAAGCAAATGATACACATTTCACTTTTTCTTTTCTTTTAAAAGCACATAACGCGCTCGCGTTATAATGCGAGCGCGTTATGTGTTTCCCCATTTTTTTCCCATTTGTCCACAAAAGTGGGACCAATTTCGTGCACCCACCCGAGGATGACATGCCATTACAAACAAATGCATGTCATGGCATTCCATCACCATAAGACCACATTTCTTCCAGACATTTTTTCAAAAAGTTCATTGCCTTCTGTATGGTATTATTGCTTACTATTATGCTTTGATAGATATTTTTCCAAGCATCCATATAGTTTGTTGGAAAGCACCTATTTTAGGCTTTTAGCCATAACAACAACTGCAAGGAAGTGAGTAGTTTGAAAAATTGCTTTGGTGAATATGTATGAAAAATGTGGTATCATAGGAAAGGTGGTGAGCAGTTTGAAGAAATGCCTCAAAGAAATGTGGTCTCATGTGGTGATGGAATGGAATTCCATCACCATGAGACCACATTTCTTCGAGACATTTTTTCAAACTACTAACTGCCTTGTCTATGCTATTGCTTACTATTATGGTTTCATAGATTTTTTCCAAGCATCCATAGTTTGTCATGCTGGTGCACCTTTGCAAGCACATGCCTCCATGTGAATTAATTGCATCGTGTTGCTTATGTTGACTTTCTAAACAACTATATTGTACAGTTGAAATTTTGTCATCTATCAACATCTAGTTATTAGTTATGGAATTTGAAGTAATGCTTTGAGTTTGAATAATGTGTAATGCAACATAACCAACAATATGAATATAAACTGCACAAATCTATTAAGTAGAATTCATTAGTTAAGTTCTCTTTATTCTATTGCCTCTGTGTACGTTTGAGTAAATCCATTAGCACTAGGAGGTGTTTCCTTGAAACCTCCAATATTACCCTATTCAACATCCAAAATCACATATTAAAATACCATTCGTAAAATAATGCTATTAACATGTAATAAATTTATAATTTTTTACTAGGTACATACCCCACTAATAGGTGTACTGCATAAATAAGTAGGTGGAGGACTGGTGTATCTAGTCTCAACATTGTGACCCTACAATTTTATTAAAATAATAAAACTAAATTAGTTAATCTTGCATTTCAGAATCAAAATTTAATAAATTAAATTCAATGAACATGCTGACTTTTACCTGAGTATCAATGCCATATGCATCATGCAAAATGTCAGTCATCCTCTCCATCCCCGTAGATGCATACGGATCTTGCGTAGCATCCTCTTGAGTGCCAGTGGGGTCATATGAACAAGTTGCCCCACAAGATTGACACACATGGGTTTGAAGGCCAACACCCAAAGACTCCCCTAGATGGCGATGTACAATAGGGATAGTATGATGGATGACACTCTAGGTCAAAGTGTTGATCACCTGCAATGTATCTACGTCAACACTCTCCTTCACAACGACATGCATAGCAATGTGCTCACGAGGTGGCCTAGCGAGAGGTTGTTTCCCTTGTCACATAGGATTCGGTTGTGCACCGGGCCTATCCTAACCCCCACCTCTCCCCTAGAACTCCCTCATATCAAAATAATTTGGGATTTGGTTCAATATGAACTCACTGTATAGTTTCCTAAGAAAATATTGGGGGACTTCACAATTGTTGCATGGTGGGTAATCAAAGACCAAGTACCACCTATCATAAAAATGGTTCCTAATCTCTTGGTGGTGGCACCAATGAATAGGAAACCTTTTCGCATTGAGGCTAAACTTTTGATGTGTTTTAGGGTCAGTGAATAAAGAGCACAAATCACCTTTAGTAATTTTTAAATATTTTACTTGTTTATATGATAGTTTATCTACATAATATGCCCTAGTTGTCTGCCTCCTATCTTGCCATTTAGTTATTTGTTGGGTAATTGAATCTACATTTTTTAACATCTCTTTCAATGAATTTGTTAAGGTCATTCTTTCTGTGGTTGAAGCATTTGGATCACTCAACCTACTGATAAAATCCTCAATTTGTTTTTTGTTGTTATCAATTTCACTCCTCAAATTTTGTTGAGTGTCAGGAAGGTGTTGAGTGATTGGTGGGGGAGGTTGATTTTTTTGAGGATTTTTTTGTTGAGGATTTGTTTGCTCTTCTTGTTGAGGATTTTCAGGATCATTTGCATCTCCTACAATTTCTTTAAAAAATAATCAAATCTAACCTAAAACAAACAAAATCAACTTGAAACTAAGAAATTCAAAAAAAATAGCAAACAATACTTACCTCCCACACCTCTTCATCATCGTGGTGTGGTGATCCCACAATAGTGGTTTACAATTTTTGGCCAAACTTGACACTGAATTTTTAATTTTTAACTAAATCTTCACATTCAGGCACCTATAGCGGCTAAACCATGAGGAATTTGAAGATGATGCAAACTAGAGCCTCGTCACATTTTGTCTATAGATTCTAAAAATATTTTTTTCAAATTTTTTAAAATTAGATTGCACTTATTTTTCCATCTCCCACAAAACTGGTATTTTTCAAAAAACAACATTTTTAAAAAGTGACGACAACCGTATAACGCATAACTTTTTTTCCATGAAGGATAAAATTCCAATTCTTTCTGAATTTACATTTGTGACTCTGATATCTAGTGCTTCCACTTGGTTAGATATTTTTTTATTGAATATTTTTTCTTTAATCAAGTTTAGAAGTCAATCAAATGACAATTCAGACATAGCATGACCGTATAACACATAATAACTTTTTGTATATATCAAAATTCAAATTTTTTGGTTGGATCAAGGACTTCAATATCTGGTGCACTTATATTTTTCAATTTTTTTTGATAATCTACTATTTTTCCACATGTGCAGAACAAAGACCTTCATTTTCGATGAAAAACCTATGTTTAATAAAACTAAAACAAATACATAATAAAACCAAAACATATTAAACTATATTCATTGGATAGCTCGTCTCTAAGGCTATTTGATTCCAAGTTTGGTTTCTAAATATTCCCCCATTTTCATCCTCAACCGGAGCTTGAAAGCGTAAAAATTTAGGTTTTTGTGTGAACAAATTAAAAAATTAGGGAAAAGGGGGGTTCGCTAGAACCCCCCCCCAATTAATATGCATTTTTCCTTTATTTTTTGGGCAGAAAATGTGTGCCCAATAATTAATGGGTTCACTCGAGCCCTAGTTTGGTCGAACCCCTTTATGGTTCAGTCGAACTTGTAGGTTCATGCGAACCCCTAAAACCAATTTTTTTTCCATGGGGTCATTTTTTCTCAATTTTCCTTCCTCCATCAAATTGTAAACCACTATTATGGCTTCACCCGGTGCCATCTTTGCAAAGAAAAAGGAACTGTTATTGATGAATTTTTTAGAATGTCTCCTCTTAGAACACGAGCACGGAAATGAAGGTTTTTGGCTACGGGCAGAGCAGAAAATCAGACAACATAAAATGAATCACTTTCACTTTTTTTTTGCTTTTAAAATGACATAACGCGAGCATGTTATAACGCGCTCGCATCATGATTTTTCAAAAAAAAAAATGGAATTGGCCACAAAAGTGTAACCCAACTTCATGCACCCGCCCATTAATATCATAGCATCATGACTTTAATCACATAGTTTCATGTAGGACTTAGATTCTTGCATTCTATATAGCATCTCATTTCTCAAGTTGTCATTTTAACAACCATAGTGCACATACAAAATCTGAGAGTCAATATGGTTTAATAAATCTTTGAGAATAGAGAACAATAGAACACTTTTAGAGATTTATTTGCTGCAAATAGAGTAGTTTTGTGATTCAAATCTTTAATATAATACATTTCATTGGTGTTTGTGTGTTTTACTATTAATTTACTAACTTTCCCACATTTCACAGATACAATATGCTTTATTGCATTAACCTTAATATTTTTTCCCTAATTACACCTTTTCTTTCAAGAGATGACACATTGTCAAATAGAGTTGTGTAGCCCAATCAGTTTATTTTGAAAATCTTGTTTATTGAGATGTTTCCAATTGAAGGCAACTTTCGAACTAATTCTGATTTGATATCTATTTTCACATTTTGGCTTTTAGATACTCTAGGCCTAGCAAAATTATCAAAAATGGTTAAATCACGAAAGGATCTCCATGCTTTCAAGAAGGATGTGAGGGTCACAATGGTAATAGGCGCCTCAAGAAGGATATCTCTCGATGTTTTTAATATATATTATTAAATATATATATATATATATATATATGCTAGTCTATTGACATAAATCTGAGTGGAAGTGAGTGCAAAACATGTTGAAGACGAGAACATGGTTGAAGTAGAAGTATCCTAACCGCTTGATAAATGATTAGTATGATGGAAACCTGATGCACACCCACATTCACATAGTTGCATCCATCTTGCATTGTGTATGATATGATTGCATTGTGTTATTATGATTATGTCATTGCTCTTTGCATTATGATCTAACTAATGATTATGCTTTGTCTATAATGTTGTGAAAGTTAAATTATTCAAGAAATTAAAAATATCACATATGATATTTTGTGTTGGAAAGTTAAAATGATTGATTGGAAAAATAAAAGCTTTTATAATAAATTGTATTATTTATATTTATGTATATTAATAATATAATATTATTATTTTATATATAAATAAATAAATATATAAAAAAAATGTTAATTGAATATATAAATAATTTTTAAATTAAATAAAAAAAATAAAATTAATTAAATAAGTTTTAAATAACAAAATTAACAAGTGACGCAAGAGTTCCTGGTGGAGAGCATGATGCATTTGGATTTAGAGGAGTAAGTAGATGAAAAAGTAGTGAGCATTCTTGTCATGCAATTAACATATTCATGTGAAAGGGTGCAAAAATCTTGTTTCAAGCTCAAATCGTTCTAAATGCCATTAGATCTATTTTTACTCTAGTTCCTACCAATAGTTAGAGAGGAAAGAAAGTAGAGATATAAGAGAAGTATATAGAGGGAGAGAGAGAGGGAGAGAGAAGTATGTATATATATATATATAGAGAGAGAGAGAGAGAGAGAGAGATCTATATAGTAATAGAGAGAGCTAGAGAGACAATAAGATAGATATAAAGAGATAGATTGAAGAGGAAATATGGAGAGATAGAGATGGAGAGAAAAAAAAACAAATATTATTATTATTATTATAAAATTTGACATAAATATAATTAAATTAATTTAAGTAAATTAGATTTTAAAAATTAAAATTGTACTACAAATAAAATATTTAAAAAAAAATTATATTAAAATTAAAAATTTAACTTTTATATTTAAAAATACAAATAAAACCAAACTTAATTATCGTATTCTAATGTTTTTTTTGTTTAAATAAAAGTTTAAATATTAATATTTTGTTGTGTAAATAAGTATCAAATTTAATATAAACAATGTAAAGAGATATATATCTTTAGATACCTTTTACATAAATATATTTAAGACATCCATGCAAATATAATAGAAAACAATTTTTTTTAAATTATATATAAAAATAATTTAATGTAAAATATATAATAGAAATATAATAAAATTTATATTATTATAATTAATATATAAAAATTAATTAAATAAAAAGAAATATAATTAAAAAATAAATTATTAAATTAATTTATCAAATATTAAAATACAATTAAAATAATGAGTTATGATGAAATTAGTTTTTTAAATATGTGATAGGCAACGAGAGCAAAATAGATGGTTGCTTTTTCCCAACTAAAAATAAAAATTGAAGTGATTTTCATTTTTTGCGGACGTGAAAAGATGTGAAATTCTGATTTAGTTGTTTAATTATTTTGCGCGTGCGCTTCCATTTGCTGTGCAGGTCAGTGTTGCAAGGTGTCCATCAAACTGCCGCCAATAGTCCTGTCAGTTCACGGAAAGGATGGAACCCTGCCTAATCGTCAGTGAAGCTGCCATATTAAACGAAAGTTTTAACGGGTGGTACCTTTTCCGATGGACGTTTTTATTTATACAGAAATTCACGGCGAAATGTCATAAATCGTTGACGTACGTATTAATCTGGCGGAGTGCAGCCTGTACTTATATAACAATAAATGATATACAATCTACATAATAATGTGTATTTTTTGGTGAATAAATCGAATATTATACTTACACAAACCAATAAGAATAAAGAAAAATAGTATTTTTATGATATTTAAAATAAAAATTAAATTTAGACTATTTAATTTTTGTTGAAATTTTTTAATTCTATGAATTCATTGGTTAAAACTAATTAAAGAAAAAATTCAATGAATGCAATAGTATCCTGCCTTGGAGGGAAAAATTATATTAAAGAAGTTTATAACATAATTTCAAGAATCAAGAATGGCATGAAATCACGCAATGGCGCGGTTAAATGCTTAGTTCTAAAATAAAGATCTGGAATTTAAATTATTTTGCATGAAAAATATCAAATGATTAAGGGAAGGGAGGTCGGTCTTTTGGGGCATCACAACAATATTCTAGAGGAGATCAATTTTTTTGGCAGAGAAGGAAGAAAAGGTCATCGACGAAGGATAATTGTTTTCTTTTCTGCACCATTGGACACCAGTTTTCTACGCTCCATTCACAGGTATGTTTGAAATTCAAGTCTGTGTTCATTGAATGATTTACTGTTAATATAATGTGTTCATTTAATGCATGCGTTAAAGTTACATTGGACCCACGCTACTATTTTTGATTAGTAATCTGTCTCGTTTCCTCAATTTAAAGTTTGCATGCATGCGGAGGAGAAAAATTAGGGAATAATTTTGAATGAGCATTATCATTTGAAACCGATGGAAGTCAAGTTGAATGAATAAAACAAAGTGTTGGTATTGCTGTAGCAATTATTCTACTGTGTTTTTGTTTTTTATTGTCTCTGCTGGAGTTTGGAGGGAGTTTGGAGGCATCTAAGCCTAGCTATGGAGGGGCATAAAGAGAAATCGACACCACTCAAAGGACAGCGTAAGAGAAAATCCAGCTCCGATTATGTGACCTGTAATTCGAGTACTACTCATTCCACAGGCAGGATAAAAAGAGATGTGAGAGTGATTGAATCTCCAGCATGGCTGCCTAAAGGATGGATCACTGAGATTAAAACTCGAGTGACCGGTCACAGTGCTGGCACCAAGGACAAGGCAAGTGTTCAGCAATCCTTATTATATATCCATTTTTTTAATTTCCCATTTTGATGTTTTTCTTTGTAGATATGGTTTCGATCATGATGGCTTTAATAATGATGGCTTTAATAGCTCTGTTTGGGTTTCTCGTTTTGGTTAAGATTGTATCTTTTTCAATGTTAAGTATTGTGAGGTAATGTGCGGTTCAGTCTGGCACAGGTCAAGGTCGAATACACTGTACTATTTACTTTGCATATAGTACTGTTTATTCAAACTATGTCATTTGTGAGAATATTACTCCAGCAATTATAATCCCTCTTGTGTATGTTTTGGGCTGTTTGATGCATGTCTATGTTGTGTAACATTGTCTTTTTAACTATTGAATAGTGAGTTGTGAAGCTCTAGTCAAACAATGGAAGGATGCCGATTCTTGGCTTATGACCTTTTATGTTTTCTATATTTTACTTTCAAGCATGCCCCTCTTTCTCTTTTCCTCTTTAGTTTTAGTTAGAATTTTTGAATAGGCTGAAAGCTGGTCCTCAATTTGGAGATTGGCTTGTTGGTCATTACTTGGCATATAGACCTCTCCATTGTTGGTGTTTTGCATGTGATGCATTTTTCCTTGAAATAGGAACCTTTGAAATGATCAAAAGTTTTTGGAATGCTTGATGGGACTCGAAGACCTATGGAACCATCAATACTTTCCTAGCCTAGAACCCTTTGTAGGAGTGTCAAATCATTTATGGTGAGCTCCTTTTGTTATCAAAACCCTCCTCCCCTCCATTTCTTGTGTACACCCATGCCAATGTCCTCTACCAATTTGAATGTCTCTCATCTACCAAAATTGTAGTTCTTGCAATACCAATTATCCTAATTGTTAGGTCATCTAAGTCAATCCATAAAATCACCTCTAGCCCTCACTTGGAACACACCACTCTCTCACTGCTGATCTTCATATTCTCACTTGTTCTCTTATACACTTCTTGCAATCTCACTTTGTTTAGGTTTTCTCCCACATTCCTATAAGACTCCTATATTATTTTTTATGGAGAACTCCATTTCTAAACCAGTCAACCCAAGAATCTCCTCTTGGCATACCTTGAGGTTTTACATCACCCTTGTCCTCCCTCCATGGCCCTACACACACCACTATGTCCTTAACAAGCCTTTAGGCTTTTTCCCTTCACCAATTGTACATATCACTCTCACATTTGCACTCTAGGAAGCACGTGCTTAAGCTATTACCATACTTGAGGCCGAAACATGCCAAAGTAGGGCTTGACTAAGGCAAGATCCTAAACACAAACCCTTATTTTTCTCGCCCTTAGTTTTTGGTAGGCTATTTTTCACAACTGTTTAGTTGAGGTGTTATTTTTCACAACTGTTTAGCTTGACAAGCACCTCAACTAGGCCCTGTTATTGGTCAGCAACTCAAAAAAGTTGCGGAGTCGCACAGTCATAGATCACCACCATTTGTAATAGGTCACTAGTGTGCCCAATAGAACACAAAGTGCTTGGCGGTCCACTAGCGCACCCATCAAGTAGCTAATGTGCCCAGCAGGTCACTCATGCACTTGGAAGGTCATCTATCTGATAAACTTTTCAGAAACACTACTTTGCTCTAGAATGTCTCCTAGTTGCCCCTCCGATTTTCTTCAGCCTTCTGCCACCACCATATCATCATCAAACACCAAAACATACACACATCTTAATGCTTACACTCTTCCTTTCTAGTTTCATTTTGATTCCTAGCTCCAGTGCTTTATTTAACTTAGCATAGATCTGATTTTATGCATTCTGTGACTTAAAAGTAAAATCAGTTAAGAATAGCACACTAATAATTAAAGAAAACAATACTTAAAAGCTAGGCAGTGTTTTAATTTACTAGTATTGGTTGATTTGACTCATTGCTATAAAAACATATTGCAAACAATCTCCAAAATAGATTGGATGCCACTTTCTCTCACACACGTTCCTGCAAGCGAGTTAAACCAAAATGTTTAATTTTAATGATCATTTTTGTATTACCCAATTATCAAAAGTTGCTAGTTAGTAACTATTATTATCTAGGACACTAAATTGAACTTTTGTGGACATATGCAACTGTGTAAGTAACTGGTTTCCATTTATAGAAGAATTTATGATTGGGTTTGTATAAATGGCACTGTATATGGCTGGATTCTGGTGCATTCATTGAGTTTAGTCTCATGGAAACTCACGGCAGTCTTTATATTTTATCAGAAAAATAGAAGGGTTTATGTTATATTGGAAAATAGTTATGAAATAAGCAGAGACTAAGTCTACTGCTATTAAGAAGTGTCTAAGAACACTTATTACAATTAGATGAGAAAAAAAGACAGGTGGCATTCCTAAACACCCTTCTTTACCTTATTTAGATTGTTCAATTATATCAGATTTCATTTAAGCTCATCTTTGACACTTCACATCAAAGTGATAGAATAACCATCATTTCAACAGAATGAGCTGCACCTTGATTCCAGATTGGCTAAGCTTCTTTATGCCCAAATTGTTTCTTACAAATGGCATGTCAATAGAAAACAGTATTTAGTGGGTGGTAAATTTTATAAGTGTCTGCAGTTCTTTCACTCGTGAACCAAACACGGACCTGTTGACCAAGATGTGCCATTTGGGGAAAGTAATGCTGAACGTGGTAACCTTGAGATAGCATTTACTTAAGTTATTGACAGGCTTGTTTTGTGGGTTGTGCAGTATTACTATGACCCTGTGACAAACAAAAGATTTGCTTCCAAGACCAAAGTGTTTGAATTCTTGGAAGGTGCAAATTTCACAGGGTTTAAAACTAAGCGCAAAAAAGATGATCTTAGTAGTAAAACTTCAATTCAAGAAAGAACCAATGTAAGTTTAAATTGGTCAAGTCCCTGTAGGTCTTTTCCTTTCCCACTTGTTTTAGTTTTTATTGCTGCTCGTTCATCTACTTTCATATTTATTTCTTTCTTTGCCTTTTCAGATTATACCAGGAGACAGAGGAACTGAAAGCACCTTCCAAAACTTCAGTGCATCCCAGGGTACATGTGGAATAGATGCCAACAAAAAACCAAATAAGGTTATATGGGTTCTGAGTGGCAGAGAAGAATCATGGGTGCCTCTTGTTAATAATGATGAGACGAATGGGTCAAACAGGAAAGAAAAAAAGCCCATTCCCGATTGCCATAGTGTGGACTCATGTAATTATACTCACTTAAAACATCCTTTCACTTGTCTCTTTCTCTTTTTGCATAGTTTGTATTAATTCGTTTATTTAAATGTTGCCAAGTTTTGTGAAATTTCTTTTAGTGATAGCTCGGAGATTTTTGGTGTAGGATTACTACTAGCTGCATAAGTCATATCTCTATTTTTTCTGTGTAGTTCACATTCAAATTTGTGCTAATAGCTACTCAGACACTCTGAACCTCCAGGTTGTCAAGAGCAATTGGAAAAAGACGTGTCGGAGAATTCTAATCCTTTAGAAGGGCTAGGAATGGGAACTCAACCAGAAATTGACCAGACCAAACCAAACGAAGGTTCACCAATTGACTCGCCTTTTGGAGATTTCTGGCCAGATCATTGCTTGGAACTTGCTTTCAAAACTTTGACAGGAGCAATTTCAACTTTTGATGATAATTCAGCCCTTTGGGATGCCTTTCAAGATTATATATTACCTCAAGCAAAGGCGGATGAAAAGCTATGGAGTAATTTAAGTCCATACAATCCAGGAGGGTCTTCCTGCAATGAGCTTACTGAACTACCTTCCTCGACTGAACAATGGTTATGATCACCAGTGAACAGGTTTGATGAAAGTAAAGACAGTAAGATTATTTTTTCTGTTTCAGATGGCTTGCCTGATACAGGAATGAGAGTGAATAATCTTATGAGGCATCAAGCTAAAGACTTGCTTGAACTATTTGAACATTAAGGTTTACATTAATTAATAAGTCACTTTAATGACTTGTTTATTTTTGTCATTTAATAATTAGTTACATTCTTTTCTATGTTGGTTGTTCAAAAAATTGTGATGAGACATTTTATAAAAGCCAAATTGTAATACATTGAAACTCCTCTCAATAATATAAACATTATATTATTTGTAATTCTTACTGTGCAAATATAAATGCTCTTGATTTTTCCAATATGAACCACTTGGCAGGAACCTCTGTAAAAAATGCCTTATCTGTCTTGATAAAAAGTGAACAGCCAAGTCTTTTTTTTGGAGAAACCACCAAAGACCACGCCTCTTCCATTTTGCTTGTCCTAAAGGCTTTTTAATTGACCGTGGATAATGAGCCCCTGTTCTTCGTATATTGAATCATGAACATAAATAATATAGCAGGATATTTTTTTTGTATAATTGCATGGCCCCAGCATAACTATCAGGATATGTTTTTTAATTTTTGGGTTGAATGTGGCCTTTAATGTAGATGTGATAGGTCGAAATAGAGTGTTAGAAAACAAGCAACAAGTTAAAGAGCACAAATAAACAACTAAAACAACCTACACTTCGAGATTAGCCTAAGTTGGAAACAAAACAAGACAAAGCCACGAAATAGAACTTTATACCTTGCGTTGAGTCGATCCTTTGGTTGGCCCTTCGATCTTTGAATGTGTATGCTCCTTAGATGACGAAAGATGCGTGATACGAGATGCAAATGATGCTTGGAAACATAAAAAAGCTTTGGCGGTGTGGATTACAGAAATAAACTCCGCAAGAGTTTGGCTACAAAGCATGATCTCCCTAAAATGAGAGAAAAGAGGGGGTATTTATAGAGATTTTGGAAATCCCTAGGGAAATGGACAGTCAAGATTGAGCCACCAAAATTAACATGTAGGGCTAAGGTGAGTTGAGAACTCACAAGCCCTCACATCTTGACATGTGGCAAGTGATATGGCCTAAAGGGGGTGATGTGTACATGAGGTGGAGGGATACTACATGACATGGAGGGAGTACATAGTACCTTGGGATTGGGACAAGATCCCCTCATAAAGGAGGCAGCAATTTGTCCCCATGTGGTGAGAGGGACATGTGGAGGAACAAGTGCACCTCAAATATTCTCATGGGGATGAGAGAAAGAAAAAAAAAAGAATAGAGGACATGTGGGGAGAAGTGAAGGAATTAAAAATTCCATTTAGGTGCCTTGGGGGATTAAAAGGTGAATTAAAAATTCACATGGGGAAGGGGGATGCCTTGTCCAAAAGGAGAAAGCCTTTAATAAGGTTGATTCAAGGACATGTGCCATAAATAGGATGAGGATTAGGTTAGGCTAATCAAATGATTAAGGTTGTGCAAGTACTAGTTATATGTAGACTACAATGACCGGGATTAGAGGCAAGGGGAAAAATTATGGAGGATGTGGACTCAACGATGAGATTAAGGGTGTGCACATAACCCTAAAGCTAATTTCAGGAAGAAGATGAAGTAATTAAAATGGATTAGGACCAACTTCTGCAAGTTGGAGGATGTGACCATGAGAGGAACATTTAAATTAAAAAAATGCATTTTAATTCAAAAGGAATATGACTAAAATTGAAATGGATATTTATTTAATTTAGAGGAGAAAAAGGGGTAAAGTATCAAATTAAATACTTTAGAACCCTTGTGCGAGATGCAAGATATTAATTAAACAAATGGCTTTAATTAATATTGTCAGAGGGGATGAGCAACCGGATGAATCAAGGAGACGCTTTTGATCATATGGAAGTGATCAAAATTGGACGTCTACATTTTGCCCCTCTTCGAAAGACTATTAGAATAATAGGGTTTCGAAGAAAAATAAAATGCAGATGACTTTGTAGAGGGAGAGACCAGAAAAGAGATGCCCTAGCATGGGGAAACACACGTGAGCTGCCCTGGACGAAGGGAAAGCGGAGAGGATGCCCCGGTCAAGAAAAGGTAGTGTTAGAGCTATGGATTAGGAGGAAATGGTATGGTATGCCCCCTCGAGAAGGGGGACGAGGGAGAAAAAAGCAGCCCCGGGCAACTTCTCGAAAGTATAGAGTGGTACGTGTTGTTGGAAAGAGCACGGAAAAATGAGAAGAACGGCACTTGAACGGAGTCAATCAGAGATACGGTGTGCAAATGGCGGCCCCGAGAAGAAAGAGCTTGGATGAATTAATTGAGGTGATTTTTGGTTAAAAAAAAAGAAAAAAAGACCATGTGGTGGAAAAAAGAAAAGGGGATAAAAGGTAATTGGGGATTTGGTTTGGGCCCATTGTGACAGCTGGCAAGTGGAGAACGAGGAGAGAGAGACGAAGAGGCGAGCGAGAGTGGACATCATGCCGGAGTACGACAGTGACGTCATCCACCGGGCGGATGAGAGACGGAGATTTTTCACCCATTATGTGGTACCCCGCCAGGTTAGCTCAAAACCAAC
>VDFB02152477.1:0-45144 GCA_007258455.2 Sequoia sempervirens
TTCGATGCGCACTAGTGCTGTTTAGGAGTGATGAGAATCACGGAGGTAGAATGAAATCCATGTGCCAGCGATCTTTGACATGCTCTATACCGATCCCATTGTCTGATGCAATGTGGGCATATGCCTCGAACAGGTTCCCAGCCAAACAATGCAGAGTCCTACGTGCCATATCTCTTGTAAGTGCATCAAGTTGTGTAGGAGTAGGGATGTCGACCGTTGTAAAAGGATCCATGGTGGTCCAATGTGTTGAAAATGTCATGGATCGGGAATGTCTAGACATCAAATACTGACCTACACGATCATCAGATATCCTAGTGGTCGCAGCCGCAATGTCACCTACAGTGTCAATTGCTTCCTTTTGGGAAGTAACAACAACCTCATCTACTATGGGGGCTAGAGATGGGGTGAGAGCAGGAGACCTCTCGCCAACCAATGCCCTAAACACTGGGGTTGGTCTATCTGATCAACGATAGGTGGGCCTATCAGCAATCCTGCCACGCCCCTGACCAGCATATGGTGGAATGTCTAGGTAGTTAAATTTGAGGCCCAAATGGACCTCAGCATACAATTGTTGAACAAAATATAATGGAATTTGGTCATTGTTTGGGTATTGACCATGTGCTGCGAGAAATCGTGGGTAGATCAATTTAGCCATAGCACGATCAACACATCTAGTGACCTAGTATCCCCTAACCTTACACACATTTTGATAAAAAGGAAAACAAGTGCTTTTTATCATTTCTTTGGTCACACTATCCTGTATTTGTTTAAGGGGAACATCACCATGTACTTCTTCCTACATGCGGGAAAGAATAGCATCTACTCTATTAGGGGAATATGCACTAGTCCTCTCAAGTTCATCTGTTAGTTTTTCTAAACTATGTAATATTGAAATACATGGTTCAGAATATATCCCTGGGTTTGCACCCTATGCTAATGAGTCTCTCAATTTTTTAATCTCATTAGTGGTATTTGCAAACAAAGAATCTAGCTCAGGTGGAACATGATCTACATTTTCCATGTTATATATGTATATATATATACAGTACACCTAAAAGAGCTATGAGACCTTGGTAAATAATATATCTAGATAAAGGGAATACAAATCTAAAATAGTTGTAATAATTCATCTAGTCATCAATAATATTTTCATACCATTAACAAAAAAATATTCAACATCTATCATAGTTTTTAATAATTTCAAAACATTCAAATTACTAGATTGCACACAATACATAATCTAAAACAGTTCTAAAATTTAAATTTAAAACATAATCTAAAATAGTTCTAAAATTTAAATTACTATATTGCACACAAAGCATCATTACTTAACATTGGTGGTCATGTAAAATCAATCTAGTCATTATTGAAAGCATAAATAAGAGAAGAAAATGAGATATATGAAGATGTCCCTTATAAGGTTCGACAATGTAATGATGGAAAATAAAGATGAAAAGTATTGAGGACCTATATTTTATTTTCATGGCATAATAAGATAGTTCCCTCTACTAGCAAATGAAAAATCGTATGTGCTTTGAATTGTGTAATTATTGAAATTGACACCCTATGATTTGATAGAAATTAGGATATATTGATTGATCTAAATGGAGCTATATCAACTAATTGTAGATCTATTATAAGTGACATAAAGCCTCAATGTCTCATTTGTATTAAAATATGGGGATGATGTGGCTATTTTAAGGCCCAAAATTTCATGTGTTAATAGCATAAACATATAATATTAATTTTTTTGGGAGTTTGTACCAAATACCTTTTTCCAAACACAACTTTTGTTTAAAATACCTCAATACCTATGAATGAAATTAAAAATTTCCTAACTTAAAGACCATCAAGGAAGGTATTAATGCCATATGTGGCTTCCTTTTCCTATTATATAATATTCAACTAAAATAGCTTTTAAGAAATAGTTCCACAAAATTAGAGGGGTCCAACCATGTTTTCAATTAATTTAAAACTATTATTTTAAGATTTTTTAATTTTTAAATAAATATATAAATTTCTTACATCATTTTGAATTAAAATGATAATAGTGGACATAAATTACACAAAATTGAATGTTATTAAAATTTTGGTTAAAAAGTAAGAAGGTTAACCTTTAAAGCCATTGAGGAAGGTATTGAGCTACTACAAGTGGTTTATCCATGAAGGGCTTGAAGTCTCATAAAGAAAGTAAATACAAGAGGAAGGAAAATATAGATGATTTCCTCACAAGTATATAAATGTTTCTACTTGATTATTTATTTCATCCTAGAAAGAAACTATAAATGTTGTTTATCCTATAACTTTTATCTTATTAATAATCTTAGATGCATGTGACTTGTTAGCTTCCCTTTTCATTTACTCATGTAATTTAAGAAATCTATTATTAGAGTTGCACATGAGAAAAAAATGAGCTCCCCTCCACTAAGGGCTTATTTTTTTCTTATACCAATTTGAGAATTTTATTATTTCAATTCTTAATCCTAATCAAAATGTGGTGAAGGGGAAATAATACCCATCCAATAAGTGTTCCCCAATCCCTTGAAAAGGAAAACTTGTGTATTATCCAACTTGGCTATCATTGTTAGGATTCTAGCTTCTAGTTCTACTATTTTTAGAATACTACTAGAGCCTAGATTGATGGCTCACTTCTCTCTCCTATGGATGAGGATCCCTCTAAGATTGGTTGTTCCACCTCTTCGAATGAGATTAGTAACAAGGTTTATGAGTGTGTTAAATAGGGGAAGAGGTTGGGTATATAATGTACTTTAGACATGGTTGTTGAATGTAAAATTATTTAGACCATGAGAGGGTTGAACAATTTAAAAAGAATTGGAAGACAACTATAATCTATAACATAGCATCCTTAAATGGTTCAAATTTTAAATGAAACAATGAAAGAAAGAATAAGAAAACAAAGATTATTGTAAAATTATTTGAAAATAATTGGGTCCATAAAAATATCTAATTTAATAGTTGTTAACATAAATGAACTTCAAAATAGGATTATGTAAGTGAAAAAAAAGTTCTATTGCCTTCATTGAACCTAAATTTATCTACTTAAGATATGTCTAAAATTAAGAATTCACACTAGAATATCAATATTCCATAAGAATCTCATAAAGAGGATGAATTTAATGGAAGATAATATAAAATCCTCCATATGAGGTTGAATTTTATCATTACATTATGAGTGAATCATCTCAATTATATAGCCAACAACATCAAAAAATTATAGATTGGAAAGCAAAATAATCACACATTTATCATATTTTTATATGTATAAAGTTTAGATACCATCAAACTATTTAAACTTATAGATTGCATAAAGCTATAAATTGAATCGTTAAAACTAATTTATTAAGAATCAAATCTAATAAAGTTTGACTTCATATTGCATGTACTTGTTATAAATATCTCACTAATCCAACCATACATTTTATATATGTTAAAAAATATATAATTTAACAATTTATACAACTTCTAATTATGATAATAAATCTAGAATCAAACATGACCCAAATGTAGGATAAAGACAAGAATCTTAATCTATACCGTTATTTTGAGTTTGGTTTAATAGAAATTGAAAAAGTTTATAATCATGAAAAAAGCAATGAATAAACTAAGGATCATTTTAACAATGGTGAATTAGTGCCTAAAGATTGGCCTAAAAAATTATAATATTCAACATTCTCATCACAAATGATATATGAAAACTAAGGATCATTTGGTTATATATTTTCATAGATTTAAAATTTGAATATTTATTACTATAACATGTTCATTACAATTAGATTTTTAAATAATATTGTAATAATTTATTATGTCTTTGAAACTTGTTTTGTGGATTTTAATGTTGTTTTTTAAATTTAAGTTAGAGTAAGTAGAATCTAACGATCTAGACCTTAAAAATATTCAATTAATTTATGCTTTCCTTAAAATTACGATTATTGCTCGATTAAATAAATTATTGATTGTATTTAGATTTCAAAATTGGAAATACTTTAAAATTATAGAACCATATTATACTTTGATACAAAAAGCTATGTCAAGGATTATTTGTATCTTCCTCATAATTATGTTTCACATATTGAATATTTCAGGGAGGATTGTGTGGATGATTTGAAAGTTGAAGCAAAGATTGGTTGAGATCGACAAAGGATATTTTGATAAACTCCAAAATCCTAAGAATAGAGAAGATGGTGAGTCATATTTTAATAGACCTTATCTTCACTCCTTCTATTCAAATGCAACCTCTCCAACCAATATATTGGATTGCAAAATAAGTAATAGATATATATGAACTTACTCCTAATCCCCCTCCATTTACCCCACCATTAGATATGCATATTGGTATTCACCTACTCAAGTTTTATGAGACCCTAGGTGGCTTTGTGAATACATCAAAAATATTATGCATGATGTCTAAGAATTTAATTGTGATGGATTGATATATTCCAAGAATTTATAAATGAAGTATATATTCATATATATGTATTTGTTTGAGTGTTTAAAATTAGTTAAAAATTTCTTTGAGGGATTTATGCAAATATGACATCTTAGAAAGATAATTTCATGTCATTTTGGTGAAGTCATAACTTAACTTTTAATTTATCATTTATGGGAATGACATCTTCGAGAAGTTTATAGAAGGCCATAGATGGCAGGCCACTTTTTGAATTAAATTTAGTTATTGAATTTGTATTTTTTGGATGTGCATTTAGATTTAAATTTACATGCCAAAGTCACAATGTCCTACTCTTGATTAAATTCCTACAAGAAATTAAGGAACTTGGGATACCCACCTCCCAATGGTCTTGGAATGGATGCATTTAGATGGAGAAGGATTTCAAAAGGCTCATGGTACTTGTGGACCCCTCAAAGGCATGATATATAACACATGAACTTTATTTATGAAATTTGGTCTTTAGTTGTTGGCTTCTAGTATGAATGTTATCTATAAGGTGGAATTCTTAGTTGAGACTCTCAATCTTCCATTGTTGGTTTCTAGTGTGATTATACAATATGAGCCAAGTATTAATTTCTAATGTTAATTATTGAAATAAGGTATATAAATTATTATTCGAGCATGTCTTAATTCTCATACAAAGTTGTCTTAGTCAATTTCTCAATGTATGAGTTCCATATATTTGTAATTTTTTCTTAATATAAAAACATATTTTATTTCATTAATTAACCTATCTATTCCATGTTACAAAGGATGCTCTTATTTTAAATTATAAGTATATAATTCAAAATTAATTAGCAATTTTCAAGATAGAGTACACACAATTTCTTTAGTTAAAATAAAATAATATTCTTATTTCCATGAGAGTTATGTAGAATGGTAGCTTGATGTCTCGAAAATATTTCTTTCATACATACTAAATTTTTATCATTACATTATGAGTGAATCATCTCAATTATATAGCCAAGCACATCAAAATTTATAGATTGGAAAGAAAAATAATCACACATTTATCATATTTTTATATGTATAAAGTTTCTACCATCAAACTATTTATACTTATAGATTAAATTATTTTTGAATTTGGTTATTTGGGTTCAACATGTCATGCTATAGGATTTTCTTGTGTTTTCACCATGTTGTCATGTGTAGATAGCTATGTATTTTATAGGTGTAGGAATTTTAGAGGAAGGAAAGGTTGAACAAAATGCATAAGGATGAGATGGAGCCTTGTTTACCTTAGGATTTGGTTGAGGCTCCCTTTGAGCATAATCGAGGGGTGGTTGGTCCTCTTGTAGACATGACTAATTTAGAAGGTCTTGTCAAGAGAAATTTAGAGGAGATTGGTAGAGACAAGAATCATGTTACATATGGATTAGTTGGAGTTCATTGCCTCTACCATTCTCTTGAATTGCAACATTCACCTCTTGGTATTCCTTCTAATAATTTAAAAATATGAAGAAGGTTCAAGTTTAGAAGATTATAGGAACCCTTTGGTCTCAAGTTTGGAAACTAAAGATGGAAACTCCATTACAAAAGGAACTAGGTTCATTCATGGAAAAGGATAAGGTTGACAATAAGATATAGTTCCTTGAAGAATTTTGGATTCAAGTTGTGTTCAATGATAGATCTACTAATGTTTTTGGGAAAACGACCCTCTTTATTAGATACATTGCCACTATTGGTGGAGTATTTCTAATTGGATGTTATTTTTCTAACTTACAACTATATTTTTCTTGTTGTTGTTCCATGCCAATATGATTGATCATTTTTTGTCTCTTTATTGGTCTTTGTAAAAGGGTGGGGCCTTTCAAAATTTCTATTTCTAATTCATAAATTCAACCAAAAGTATTTACCCTAAAATTAAAATATAAATTTAAACTTTAAAATAGTCTTTTTTGATATTATATAATAGCCTCATGTATTTAATTTATAAATCCTATTATTCTTTATGTTTAATTTCAAAATTTTAATGCTCGAGCAAGTATAGGTTACAAGTGCATTCTTTACATTTTTTCTCTTTCTTTTGTACTATTTTGTATATGGGTGTCTTATATGCATTGCCTCAAACATATAATTTTGATGTCCTATACCTAATTCTAAATGTAGTTTTATGAATGTATTCCTCCTTTATTCTTTGCTAATTGTAATTGAATATTAGACCTATTTTTTAAAATATGGCCACCCCTCTCAATCAGTAAAATAAGTCATCTATTTTAGGTGGTGGATATTAATGTTAATTGTTTATTTATTGAACATGTACATAATCAAGACAACTTGGAAAAGTGTCTTATCTTTCTTTTTCATAAAAATAGTTGGAGCATCCCATGACAAGACACTAGAACATATAAATCCTTTCTTTAAAATGTCATTTAGGAAATCCTTTAATTCATGCAAATATGAAGTGTTTGTTCGATAGGGATCTCTAGATATAGGGGCTAATTCATGCATGAACTCTATTAAAAAATAAAACACCCATTTAGGAGGAAACATGAGGAGTTCATTCTAGGAAAGACATCCTAAGACTTTTGTAATGGAGGTTTATTTTCATTTGAATGGTTCTCATTCACTTTTACTAAATAAAAATTAACAACAAACAAGGCACACCCTTTTCTTTATTCTCTTTTGAGTTGTAAAATAGAAAATTTAATAATACCTTCATTCCTTCTAATCCTAATAGAACTATTTTATTATACATTTCATTCAAACAATCTAGTTTCTTTCCTCTAAATTTATTCTTCGATTCATACATTTAGAACCAACCATTTTTGGAGTAATGTCATAAGACTCAAAGGCAAAATATGAAGAATTTTATCCAAGTTTCCATTGTATGCACCCTAAGTTATAATTTTAGAATGGTATCATTTATAAACTATCTTTGGGACATGTACACAACTCAACACTACCTCTTTTAACAAGGATTTAGATTTTAAGTTGAATTTCTAAACTATCTAAGGTGATACAAAATAGTAAGAAGCACCTAATTATATTAAGATTTTAAGATATAAAATATATTAATTCTACTTCATAGCTCTAGGTATGACATTTTCACATCATTATCACCATGCTCCCTAGCTTTCTTTGTTGGTGTCATATCCACCATGAATGAGGCCCATTTTTCTAAAGGTCCTATATATAAAAAATAATTAGATAAACCTTCACCAATGTTTGCATTTTAATTCTAATTGATTACCACTTTATACCTTTTACCAATTTATAATTTCATATCGATAACTATAACCCTCATTGCAAGGATTTACCAATATAAAAACTTGTAGGGGAATAACTATAATTCCCCATTTTTATAAATAGTCTAGATTACCTAAGTTCCAATTGAAGTTTTGTTAGAGTGTAATATAATATGTTTAGCTCTAATCAATGGTTCTAGATTAATTGTTTCAAATCCCTCAAAAAATTATACTCATTAGAGAGGTTGTGCATTAATAAATCTTACCAATTAGGGATCATATTCTTATTTATACTTTCATACCACAATCATTAGCATAACTTATCAACCTCAATGAGGGAAATAGTCACTATTATGGTTCACATTTTTATTTACCAATAATTCATTATTGTGGGTTGAACAAAATAATCCATCCTATACAAAATTATAAAGATATATGGTTATCAACAATAATTTTAATAACAAATATAACCAAAAAAATTACCATGAATTATTTGATATAATGCCTCAAATAAATTTGTTTTATGTTCAAGTAAGGCTTTAGAAAAATTAAAGCAAATGCAATTGGAGGTGCCCTGGTAGAAATGTATGCAAAACGTGGAAGCATGGACAAGGCATGTTAATTTTTTGAGAGAGTTTTGAAATGGGTTTGTAAAATCTTTCAAGCAACTGCAACGCCATTTATTCAACACTCCCTGCCCGTGCCAAAATTGGAGCTTTGGAATAGGGTATGAACATTCATCAAAGCATGATAGAAATAGTGTTTGTTGAAAAGGCTTTAGAAAATTTCAAGCAAATGCAATTTCAAACAAAGAAATGCAGTTTGAAATCTATAAATTTGAAACATTTCACATTTAGGGTTTAAAAATTTCTCAAACAAATGCGTTTTGAAATCTATGAAATTTGAATTTAACCAACCTGTGAGCTATGGAGGTCGGGTTGATGAGCTGTGAGTTGATGAACTATGGCTATGGAAGTCAGGTTGATGCACGTTTTTCCCATCTAGTTTACTACATTCACGTTCGGGTCCGCCTTTGCTGCATACATAGTTTGAACATAGAATACGTAGAATGCGATAGTGACAGTTTATTTTTATTTTGTATGCCCTATTTCAAGGGGTTCGCTCTAACATCCATTCGAGCGAACCCTATAAAATATTATTTTTTTATTCATATGCTTGGAGGTTTGGTCGATCCTAGTGTTCGACCGAACCCATATGTTCAATCGAACACCAAAACTAGTTCGCCCAAACCATAGAGTTCGACCGAACCCCTTGATATTGTGGAAAAACAAAAAAAATCAAATTTCCTTCCTCAAAAAATTTGTAAACCACTATTGTGGCTTAACCCCAATAATTTAAAAAGTTGAAGAACCATATTTTACACAACACAATGGGAGTCAATCTGCAAACTTTCTTATGAGGAATTGTAGGAAGCACTTAGATTATAGCTGATAGAACATGTTAACAGGAATCAGAGAGAAAGAGAATGACAAGTTTTTTTTCTAATTTCTGATAGAAGGTGACCTTGATTTCAGTATGTACAAATAAAATCTAATTTCTACTAGATTGATTTTGTATTATATTGGGCGTTGAGGGCATGGTAATGGTGTTTGACTTAGATCATCGATTTTATGTAATATGCCTTGGTCATTGTCTACAATACTGAATTCATGGAGCTTGTGGACTGGGAACACACCATAACATGTATTCAAGAAAAGAAACTATATCAAACGATAAGCAAGGAAGTCAAGCTTCTTTGCTGACACCCATATATCAGGAGGATGAGGAGCAGCTTTTGTACATCAGATGTTACAACAATTTTGAGTATTTAGTTTTTCTAAAGACGATACATCCTCAACTACAAAAAGCAATTGAAAAACATAGTAATGGAGTGCATCTTCTTATGATTGACAGCATAAATTCTTTTTACTGGCTTGATTGAACTTTAAAGTCTACCTCAATAGACAATAATACTAGTAGGAAAACTTTTATCTTTGCAAGTTGTTTCAAAAATTGTTGTTCAAGAACTATGCCAAATCAATCCCATGTTAGTATTATCCACAAAAACCCATGGAAAAATGTATTTATCCTTTCACATATCTTCTTCAAGAACTCGAAAGCAAAACACAAATGTAGCTATGATGAACCTGTTATTTGGATGCAATATGATGATTTATGAAAATGCAACTATGATGTTTATCTTGTTTATTTGATTTTTTTCTTTTTTGATTGATTTATGAAAATGCAGCTATGAAAATGATAAACTACAGCTATGAAAATGAAAATATAATCCAATCTATGAAAAATGTAGCTATAATATTTATCTTGCTTATTTGTTTTTTTTCTTTTTTGATTGATTTATGAAAATGCAGCTGTGAAAATGATAAACTGCAGCTATGAAAATGATAATATAATCCAATCTATGAAAGAAAAATGCAGCTATAATATTGTTCACATCAGGTTCACCATCATGTGTATGCTGAAAACTTAAAAAAGTTGATTTATTGTATAAATCCAAATCAAAATTTCAACATAACATCAATGAAGTCTTTCTTAAATGAAATCACATGCAAAAATGTAAACTAAACTATGCAAAACCAAAACACATGCATTCAAAAGAAAACTAACTCCATTGTTCTCCTATTCACCAAGATCTTGATTTATGCATTGGCGCTCTTAGATTTTCACAAGCACAAGTGCAACAAGAGGCTATGATGAATGGAAGAAAGGATTGTATGATTGAAATTGAATGTATTTTTTGGTGAGAAGAGAGGGTTTATATAGATGTCCTCACACGGTAGATTCAAGTTGCGAGAGAAATGTGGGATTAAAGAGTGCAAAGGAGAAATTAACATTTATCCCATATTCTTTAATCAAGTGAAGCTGATTGAAATGAGAGAGATAAATAAATGGATTTATGTTAGAGTGTAGGTTTAGGAATTTAGAATAAAGTGCATTTTTGAATTAATGGATGAATGATTTAATGGATTTATATATTTAAATGATTTAATATGCATGGATATTTTAATGATTAATGCAAATGGAGTAATATGAAATGGACAAATGATTGATTATGCAGATGGATAAATGCTTATAATATAAATGAATGAATAAATGCTTATAATATAGATAAATGCTTATATATGTTTATAATATGTTAATGATTTAAATGAATTAATGAAAATAGAGGAAAGATATTAAATGAATTAATTAAACAAATAACAATATCTATCTAATTAATAGACGAAAAATAGGATGATTGTGAGGACAACTTTTGAGTGTCTACAACTACAATTGCAAAAAGCTTGGATATATTGCTAAATTTCGTAGAAATAAAAACACAAGGAAGAATGATCTAATGAAGAAAGATGAACCAGTCAAGAAAATTGATCTGAATGAAGTGAAAAAGGAGATGGAAAAGATATGGAGAAATAAAGAAGAGACTGAGGAACAAGGAGAATTTGTACCAATCTACAATGTAGATGTTTCCTCCGATAACTAAGCCCAAATCTATGGCTTAGGGGGAGCTTTACTAAAAATCATATAACCTGTTGTTGATATGATGTTTCATGGCTTGACATGAAGAAATAAGATGGGAGATGAATGGTATAATCTTTTGGAGAAAAATACAAAAGAAAATATTCTAATGCAACAATTTGTGAAGCTTTTAGAAGTTGACTGTGCATACAAGGTTTTGAAGTTTACTAGCTTTTTTTTTTGAAGAGTTTATTACTAAAATGGGTCAAATCAAAGAGTTAAAAGTGTGCTTAGGAAGACAAATTCATTTCACTATATGCATTATAAGGGGAAGAGGAGAGATGAAGAGGAAATTGAAGGATTCAACACATCTCTCGATGGCTAAATATCAAAACCCTAAGTTCCCCAAGCTATCTAAGAGGTATTTTGTAATTCCTATATTTCTAGTCTTCTTGAATTTTTCTTTGAAAGCAATTTAAATGTAATGGAGGCACCAAATTTTGTAGACATCTCACAAAGACCACAACCTAAACTTAAAAGGCATACCATCAAAGTTTTGCTAGAAGATCCCTTAAGTGCATTCTCTTGCACTCCCTATGGGATTTTACTGACTAAGGACATTAAAGCATATATTCATGGGAAAATGGAAGAAGTTTCCTTTGGTAGATTATTTATTTTATGGACAGAAGAATTGGAAGAGAATGATGAAACCTTAAAATCAGAATACAAAGCCCTAAATAAGAAAAGGCTAGATGTGTGGCAAAAGTTTCCAATGTTTGAAGATAAAGAGAAGTTTACCAGAATGGTGCTGAGAAGAATTCGTGATGATTTCATATGGATTGATGAGTCGTACATGATAACTAAGGAAGCAATCAAAAATATAACTGGTTTGCGGTCCTCTAGACTAGTTCCAATACAAAATTATGTCAAGGTCAAGGATATAATGGGAAAGATAGGTGCTACCCTTGATGAAAAGGAACTCACATTAGACTCTATTAGAAACCCAACAGTCCAGTATGTTGTAATGCTCATAGGTCACAAGATTTATCACCCAAAAAGAAACAACATAGTCTTTGCCATCATTGTCCACGTGGCACAAGAAATGATTGAAAATGATGCTAACTATGACCTTTGTGAACTACTTCGGAAACAATTGTTGAAAAACCTGAAGGAAATCAAGAGGAAGAAGAAGCATACATTCAGGTATGGAACATTGGTAATCTATCTACTTTTCTACTTCATCAAGGAGATTTTGGTCATTGGGAAAGTAAGATAGACAAATGTAGAACCTATTGTGCATCAGATAGCAAATCATATGAAAACCTTGGAGGTTTGGATACTAAATATGATGCTCTTGCAACATTCTTTGGAATATTTCAAAGGAGAATGAATGAAAGGATGAGAATTCCTAAGAGTGTGGTGGCAAGATACCTAAGATACATTAACTTTCTTGTCTCCACTAACTTTTTCTTTATGGAAGCAATTGAACCTAGGACTATTTGGATTTTAGAGCTAGACTATGAAGTGTGAGAAGCTGAAGTTTTTGACTATGCAGAAGTTCTTCTAAGCAGCCCCAAAGACCTCAACAAATGAAGCTTAGAGGATAGGACTAGAGCTGAGATGAGTGCAAAAGCTTCTAATAGCTCCAAGAGGATAGGTAAGAAGAGAAAAATCATAGATAGCCCTTCAATTATAGGGAAAGTCAAACAAGAAATTACAAGGGAAAAAGATACTAATGTCAAAATTGAAGAAGAAAGAATTCACATAGATGATTCTCAACATGAGCATGAGACTAGAGTTAGAACTACCAATGCACAAGATATGGATGCAGCCATAAAGGCTTTACAAGAGATAGCTCCCGGAACAAGTATTGATGCATCATTATCTACCATGGAAAATTTCAAACACTTGGTTGATTCTTTCAAAGAATATGCCTCCAGACTAAAAGGACAAACTAAAATTGAATTAGAGACAAGGCCTATAGAAAAGAATCTAGTTGATATCACAAGAAAATGTGCAAGTTTACATCACAAAGTTACAAAATGTTTGAAGTATTTTCAAACTTGTGGGGAAGAAGCATATAGTGTACTCTCATATTGCTTGAAATGGAAAAATAACACACGAAGCATAAAGGATGTCATGAATTCAATTGAAACACAAATAAGTTGTGAAGCATATACTTATGATCCAATGAAAGACAAAGATGATTAGACCTGGATTAGCATAATGTAGTTACATGACTTCTTCACCTTGTAGAATAAAAGAGAAGAGATAATTAGATAGTATATGATGTTGCATTGGTGGTTGTCGTTGCACCCAAAGATTGACCTGCTAATGTTTGATACAACTGCCAGATTTATACAAGATCCACAGCAGGCGGTTAATCCATGTCATGAACCCAAGCACTATGCTACACAAGGAAGACCAAGGGACACACCATCTTGCAACAATCCCCCCAGAGCAAGCAAGGGGTTTGAACCTGTGACCTCAGATCTGATACCAATTTTTGCATTGGTGGTTGTTGTTGCACCAAAAGATTGACATGTTAATTCCCGATACAACTACTAGATTTATACAATATCCATAAGAGGTAGTTAAGCCATGTCACGAACCCAAGCACTACGTTGCACAAGGAAGACCAAGGGACACACCATCATGCAACATATGAAGCTAAGGGACTTAGTAAAGATAAAACATATACCTATCTCAAGTTCCCTTGCCAATACTGATAAAATTTCAAAGATAAACCTCAATCCTAGTACTTTGGAAGAATGAGAAGAAACTCTAATAAAGCTTGAGTTAATAGTACAGGACATTAGTAGAAGCAAAAAGGGTTTGGGAAGAAGGTAGATGTACTTGGCAGGATGTGTTGTAGCAAATCAAAGGGTCAACATCCTTAGGTTGACAATTTTTACTCCTATACACTCTTTCTAAGTTTTCAAAACTCCTTTTTGCATAATTAATGGTATAGAAGTCTCTTTTTGGTTAACTCCTTGAGGGGGAGTCAACACATATATCTAAGGGGGAGTATACTGATTTTTTGCACAACCTTTTCCATTGATGTCAAAGGGGGAGAGATATTTGGAAAATATTTTGGTCAAAACATTTGGAGAAAGATACTTGGGAATCCCTAGAAGGGCCTTGAGAAAGACTTTTTGGAGAGATATATGTAAGGGAAAGACAAGCCTGATATGTGTAAGGGGGAGATAAGCCTTCAAGTTTTTGATATGCATGTTACCATCAATGACAAAGGGATAGATTGTCAGAAGTTGGAAGTCCATCATTGATGTTGCAGTTTGGCAACATGAGCATGAAGTGTCTATATATTTCTTGATACAGTGTTTTCATTGATGTAAAAATTGTTATGATCATCCTAGCACATAGTTTGGAAGTAGTTTTGTTGACATATGTATAGTGGAAGTTGATCCAGAAAGTATGGCTTATCAAGAAATTGGATAACTATTTCCTCTGATAGTTTTGTGGTTCAATGTGTCATCTTTTGGGTTTGCACTCCATCGCAAGTTGGTACAACCTTCTATGATTGTAACTAAAATTTTGAGCTCATCAAATGTAGCTATACTCAATATTTTGTGACATTCTATGAAGTTTCCTTAAATATGTGAATGATAGTGCTCAGCCTTGTATATCACAGTTACCTTTTGTACAGTGTATCAATGTGGGAGATTATGCATTTCTTTGTGGATAATTATTTTGTTTTGCGATGATGAAGATAAGTTAATAGATGTTGGTTGAACATGATTTTGAAGGAAGATCATGCCTTGAGGTCGCACGTTTGGAGAATTGCATGTACACTTGAAGGTTTTGTTTTTAGGTCTATTTTTGGGCTAACCTAACATGTTTGATGTTTTGTGAAGGACAAGCAAGTAACTTTTTAATGTGGGATTTATTTTTGGTCTATGCCAACCGATATTGAGGTAAGTTGAAGTTTGAATTAAGGTGCAAGGTGTGGATAAAATGTTTTGAGGATGACATGGTTAATTTTGTGTGTTACTTCTAATTAGGCTGACCTAATTGAAGATACACCTGATGTGGATATATATAGGAGATTAACATCAAAAAAATTTGAGATGAGTGAGTGCATGTGTGTATGATGAAGAGATGGTAGACTATATGTGAGTGTTGAAGAGATATATGACATGTATGGTTGTTCAGATACATGTGTGTGATGCGGTATTGAGCAGATTGTGAACAAAACAGAGTATCAATTCATATTAGTGTAGAGATACTTTTGTGCTTCATTAGAACTGTAATCCAGCATATGATAGATGTTATTGTAATATTAGTTAAACTAGGCAGTGTTTCCAACCCTTCTTTGTTCTTTCTCTATGGGTTTTGAGCCTTTTTCTGGACAATGTTTCCTAACCTGGTAGTGAGCCTTTCTATAATATCTTATATCTAGAAATAATATATTGCGAGATAACCCTCACCATAGTTTTTCCCTTTTTGGGTTTTCCACCTAAAAATACCGATGCTCATGTCTCATATGATTTTTTGTTTATCTTCATGCTCTCATTCATCATTGCAGTTATATTAATTTTGATAATTGGATGGCTTATGTTTAATTGGTTTAAAGTAATATTGATTCACCCCCCCACTCTCATTATTTCGGGTGTTCAACAATAGCTTGGTGACATCTTGCATGCTTCAGCAAGAAAAGAAATTCTACAAAATAATTGAAGAAGACTAAAATGATAGATGATATTGTAAAGATAATTCAAGAAGGTTTACCAAAGGTAAACATAGATTCCTCTTTGCCTCCAAAGAAAAACTGAAGTTGTTAATAGATTATTTTAAGGATCATTTTTTACATATTGAGAAAAAGGTAGAGCAAGAGGCTTTGAGAAAAGAAACTGATAAAATAATGGTTAAAGTATTAGACTAGTGTGCTAGTGCACATAATAAAGTGTAAGAAAATTTAGAAATGTTCAAAAAGGTTGTGGATGAAGCTAATGCTTTATACCAATTTTGTTTGAAATGGCCTATTTCAACCAAAAGTATCAAGGATCATATTGAATGCATTGAGTCACAAATCACTCAAATGGCTAGGATGTATAATGTATCAAAATATAAGGATATATAGATCCACTAGAGCACAATTGAAAAATCTTCATGTGCATATAACCTTTCCTCAAGATCAAAGAGATCAGCTAAAGAGATAGTTTGTTCAGTTGAGGGAAGCAGTCAACTTGAGACTGGCTTCACTTTCTGGGATACTTGTGGAAGCAGAAAAGACTATTTATAGGATGGAGGCTCCTTGCCATATAGATGAAGCAAAGGATTTGTGCATAAAATTTGAGTGTCAAAATCATATTCTTGTCTCTACAAATTAAACTGGGTTGTAACCTTGGTGCAACTCAAAAAAAGTCACAAGAAAATCCTACCTTATAAGAAAGGTACAAAGGTATAATTAAGACAATTCTAGTCTTTGTATGAATTTGGTGGAGAATTGTAGTATCTTTTTGCATATTTTTTTGTACATAGAATCAATTTTGAGGCATCTCCATCTCAGGGGGAGTATATATAGTTAGGGGGAGCTCATATAGTTTTTGAGATATTGTAAATAGAAGTTATAATTCCCTTTGCCCTTGATGTCAAAGTAGGGGAGATGCATATGAGTGTTGACATCAATGACAAAAGGGGAGATTGTTGGAAATAAGTGTTGTCATTGATGTTAACTCAATATGCATTGTCATTGATGCCAAATGTGAATGTTGAAGGTTGTACATACTTTGGAGATAGGGCAAGTGCAATAATATAGTCAGCAATACAATATGTGGTTGAAATGGTATCAGTCTGATGTCTAAGTATGTTGTGGAAGAAGGTACACTAGTTTTTTCATGTGTGTAATTTGTCTCCATTGACATAGTTCCTATTTGGTGTACCAAATATTGAGATAAGTTGTAGAACATTGGCTAAGGCATTTACAATATATACCTTATGACAAAGTTGTGATAGTTTGGTCTGCATCCCTCTATTGTGCAAGCCTTTGTCTTATGGTTTAGAAGTTAATATGGTCAACATGTGAAGGTGTTATTATATCCAAGGTTTCAAGTCATCACACCTTCTACAATGAAAGTTACAAGTAACAATGTTTCGATTTGTGCTCTGGCAATATAAAATATTGATGAAGGACTATTGGGATGCTTTGTATTCCTCCGATGAGACAAATGTGTTTGTGCAGACTTGAGGATATGTTCACAAAGGTATATGAATTATTCCTTTGAATTCTCATGTGTTTTGGTGGTCCACAAGATCAATTTTCAAATAATAGTTTGCTACAATTTGTCTGGAATGCTCTAGTCTTGTATATTCAGTGGGTTTCTCCTCTTGCACCAACATATGATGATAAGTTTCTTCACGATAAGGTTTAGGAGATATTTTTCATGGACTACAATGCTTGCATCTTGATTCGCATGATGGTTTTGATCTCTCCCTGGTGGTGTAAAGTTGTACAAATGGTAGGTTTGGTCGTGTTGTCACTATTTGGGTCGACAAACTTGTTTCCTCCATCAACGGTTGATCCTAATTAGCTAGTTTTATTTTGGAGGATATATTATGATATGTTTGGGTCTTGTAATGTCGTGTTTCAATCCATAATTTTTTTCCTAAAATATTATATGTGTTTGAATCTAACTAGTGTGGTATCATACATTTCCTTTTAAAATTTATATTGGAGCCGACCTAATTAAGGTTTTGTGTTGTTGCAGAGGATATATATAAAAGATCAAATTCATTTGTGAATTTTTTGTTGTTTAGAGAGGTATGAAAGAGCAGAATATTGAAAATGAAGTGTGTGAAGTTTGTGCGAAGGGTCAATTGTGTAAAAAAAGGGTTGCAACATCAACATAAGTTGGATGCTTCTTCATAGCAATTTATATTTGTATTTCTTATTATAATTTTCATGTATCCTGCTTTGAGATAGTGAGTCTCATTAGGTCCATTGTATTTTTCCCTAAGGTTGTACACCTTAGTTTGCAAGTCCAAAGGGAGTGAGCCTTGAACAACATTGTAATTATTGTTAGTAGTGAGCTACATATATTGTGAGTTAATGCTCATCATGGTTTTTCCCTCATCAAGTTTTTCATGTAAAAAATCATGGTGTCTTTGTGTGTCGCATTATTTATTTTCTACCAGTCTTTCAATTTATGATGGGATGTTTAATTTGCAAATAGGAATGATTAATTTTAATATGTATTGATTCACCCTCCCCCCGCCTCTGAGCACTGCATTATGTTCAAAACAACAATCCCAATCTCAAGTGAAGAATATGGATTCTCTTCACCTTGTGTGGATGGATTTTTAGGAACATTAGAAAGGGGAGAATCATGAGAAGGATATGAAGAGGAGTTATTTGCTTGGGATGGAAAAGAAGACATGTGAATAGTTTCATCTACTATATCATCCAATCCAATACTTGATCTTTCTTCGTCTTGTTCCCTTGATTGAGCAATTTCTTCCACAAATAACTCGCAAACATTTTCTAAACTCCCCCTCCTCAAAGGGTCTTCATCATCTCCTCCACCACCATTGGAAATAGCCTATTATGCAGTAGACATCATTTTTTTGACAAGGTGAAGATCTCCTCTGATTAATTTTTTCTTGCTCTATAGTTCCTTTATATTGTTGCGGAGGGGGATTCTATTTTTCAACCTTTTTCTTCATCACCCATCTTTTGTATGCTTAATCACAACAACAGTTTTTTCCTCAATAGTTTCTATTTCCTTAATGCTCCAATCTATTGGTAGGATGGGTTGGTTTTGTATGTGATTTGTGAAAATAGGGTCTACTAAATTATATTCATCATACTCAATACCTCAGATATCCTAATTTAATATAATGGTTGATATTTACCTAGTGATAACCTCATCAATCCACATCTCCTTACCTCATATTCATTTGTGCAATATGGCCATTAGTCTTTCAAATTTGGACTATGATAGAATCCCAACCCTAATTACTAATTATCTTTTATAAAGTCTTGGCTATCAAATGGAAACCTCCTTTCATATAGTTGCATGGTGAACTTTACCAAGTCTTTTTCAATATTCAAAGTATCAAACATTGAATTACACTAATAATGAGATAAACCAATAGGGAAAGGTATCCCTACCTTTTTCCTCTCATGGTATCTCTTATTCACTTCAGCCACTTGTCTACAAATCTCAATAAGCATAGACTTATTAAATTAATATGTTTTGAAAATTTATAGGATATCCCATCAAATCCTCCTACCCTTATGTAGGTAAATGTTTGAAATTGAATGAAATAATTGTCATAATTCTTGATCAATAGGGTAGCTTCAGGAGATATTCTCAATCCCATGTCTCCTTGAATTTCTTTTACCACTCTCATGGTAAAGGCATAAACTACTCTTCTAACACTCTTGTAGCTTCTTTCCAATTGCAGTTGAGTGTAATAATCATAGATTTGAACAGTTTCATCAAGCACTTTGACTGGATGAATTTTTGGCCAAGGTCTTGTGCAAGCAATAACGTAGAAAAGGTAGGATGACATATAACAAGCCCTTTGTAGCAATATTTTCTTCACCGACCGAATGATGGTGTTTTTCCCATTATGTCAGTGTTTTGATAATTAGGGTTTGACCTTGTTTGAGTGCCAATGGGATTTTTTATCCCATGTTTGAAAAATCAAAACATCTGGTAAATGCAATGGGGGCCGAAACTTGGCCTATTCACTTAGGCATTTTATGCCTTAGGGTTTTTTTTCCCATTTTCAAACTTTTCCAAGTCACATGGAATGTGCCATGACCTATGTGATATGCCTTTTATTTTTTCCCAACTTCATGTAACTTTGGATTTGCTTTCCAACGAATTTGGAGGTCGACCTTTTGGCCAAGTTGTTTGGAGCTCTTTGATGTCTTTGCAAACTAGTGGATATTTCCCATGTGTGTATTGTAAAATGAAAAGTGTGATAGGTTGATATGGTCAATGCCTTGGAAGCTTTTGAAAGCTTTTAAATATGACATTACATATTATATTTGATTCCAATATTTGAGATATCATGTAAGTGATTTGAAAATCACTTTTATCATGCCTTTTAATGCAAATATAATACAAGGGGATGGTGGGGCCCTCATTTTATGCTATGAATTGTAAAATGACTTGTTTAGTGATGTTTTATGAATCACTTAAACAAGGTCATTATCTTTAATGTTTTTTAAAGCCATGTGTTTTCAAAAAAACACATATTGCCAGTTGGAAGCATGTGACAGATTTGGTGATGACTTGTCAACATGGAGAAAGTGTGGGAGGATGTCTTGGACCATTTTGGAAGTTTTTTGTCATTATTTTCTCATGGGTCAAGTCATGGCTTGACTTTTTTGCATTTGGAGGACCTTTTGGAGTGTTTTTAGAAGCTTTTGTTTTGGCTTTTATGCTTCATCCGACTTAGGGTTTCTAGAAGGACTTGTGTGGGTTGTTGGTTTCAGTTTGGATTAAGTATGTTCATTTTGAACAATTTAGGGAGTTCTTTTCTTTCTTCTTGTAGGCATTGTAGCTTTTGGAGCCTTTTCCAAGTAGAGGACAGCATTTTAACTCAGATTTACATACTTATGTAACAGTGTAACACCTTTTTGATGAATAAGTTAAATATATTTTACCTTATCATTATGTTGTTTATTGTGAAAGCTTTATAAATGGTTGATGAAATCTTATGGCAGAATTTTTTTCCCTTTTATTTTGTCTTTTTTTCTTTTCCTTTATGCAGTTATTATGAATTTGCAGGTCATAACATGTGTTGAGTTAGTTTAGGATAAAGCCTAAGTTGTGAGGATACAATTTTCTTCCTTCTAGATGTTGTCCATGACATTTTTAACCTAGTTATGAAATACTGATGCAAAGGCATATGGAGTTTTGAGTTGTGTAAACCACTGTTAAGTTATTGACCATTATTGTGTGTAGAATCAGTTGTATGGGTCTAAGAAATATTGTTAAGTGCATCACCATAGGGGTTAGTTTTCTTTTCATGCTTCTTTTTCCCCTTTTCCTAGCAAGGAATAGCTTAGGTGGCACCATCAAAAGGGGAATTCGGCCCATAATCTAGAGGTCTGCTTTCGAATAGGATACCCACAACCTGAAAGCAGTCCCATGTTAGTCCAAATCTACTTAGTTCATTTAAAGCTTAGCAAATAGGGTGCAGATTTGGGAACCTAACAAGTAGCTGGTCAAAGATCGATAAGGTTTTCAAAACCTTGTCAAGTTTCAAAAAAAAATTGAAACCTTTGGAAAAATCCAAAACTCTTGCAATTTGTAAAATTATGATTAAGTGCATAACTCATTTTACTTTTGTTGTCTTTTGACTAGGTTGTGAGAACCTCATTGGGTCCTGAAAAGGTTTTGAGTACCTTTTTGGGTGTCGATGAAGTTGGTAATGCTTAATCTAAAACTGACTCGTAAAGACATGATAAGTCTTTTTACTTGAAAGCAATTGGGTAACACATGGTTGTGAAAACCTCATTGGAATTTGACAAGGTTTCAAAAACTACATTGGAAGCCAACAACCAATAAAACTATTTCAAAATTTTACAAGCCTTACAAAGGGGTGACTGAAACTGAGGTAACATGTATAACACATGTTTTAGTGTTCATTTTATTAGCATATTCTTAGAATCATTTAATATCTTCCCTATATATTTTTTTTAAATAATTGCCAAATTCTATCTCAATTTTATTTTTAATTACTTTTTATGTTTCACTAATCTATATATGCTTGGACCCTACTAAAGTGCATACACATCCCCATTGGTAAAAATCCACCCTCGAATATTTGAAAGCTTTAAACATAATTGTATCCCACTTTTTAGCAAGTAAAACCCTAGTAATGTGTTCTTCCTCAGTAATGATTCTTGGGTAAAAGTACATAACTACATCACACTTTTTTCCAACTTATCAACACAAGTGAATTTAAGAATTTCCAACTAGAAATCATTTTTTTCTCAAACATATGGTCTAGCTAGACTCATTGTAGCTAAGTTAGATATGGGCCTTAACTTTTCTGATTGAAAGTTGTCTAGACAAAATACATATTTTTCACTACTTTGGTGGTAATTTACCAAAAAAATTGTTCAAAAAATCAATATTTCAACAACTACTCTTATAAACAATATTTTTTAAAATATAAAAAAATCCTTTTGTAAGATATGTAATTTTTTATTGGTATGTTGTGAACAAGATCCACTAAATTAAAATTATTAATATAATTATCAATCTTAGAAAAAACACTTTAAGAATTTAAGTGGTATGAACAATATCCCTCATATCCATACTGGCAATATCAACATCACAATCAAATGATTCTTTTTCATTAAGGTAAACAATAAAATTAATATTTTTAATAATAAGTGTATCAACTTGATTCATGACCATGGTTGGGTTTAACCTAGATCTCCTTCAAGGTGCAAGGTGAGAGATTTGTTGTAATCTTGAAAAATACACAAAAATATTAGATAGATGAGGCAATGAAACCAAAAGAATGTTCATATTTGATATAAAATTTAGAGATATTAGGTTTAAAAATTTAGAGAAAGGACAACTGTATGAAAAATAGTGTCTCAATTAGTTGGATTCATTGAAATGATACCCTCTATAAATTACATTAAGCTAAGTATAAATAATTGATTAACACACAAATAATACCTTTGACTAATATAAATGAAGTGTAGGGTAGGAAATTGTACTCCCTTAAGGTGAAAGTGCAATTTTACACTTTATTTGAAAATCACTTTAGTATCTTCTTCACTAATGTATTTCAGATACATTACCTAGCCTTGACCTTTCTTATCAACCTAGGAGAATGTGTCAGTGCCACCCTAAAAAGTGCCTTATCTATCATATTTCATCAAATTAACTCTAGCAAGTGCTTGAATTTTAAATGAGTCCTGATTAAACATACCCCAAACTTGTACGCCAGATTTAAATGTATGCAAAAGGGATAGATAGGAGCGCTAGCACCCTATTCAATGTGTTTTTCCTAATAAATTTGATTTATCATTTATGTCAATCTCTAACTTTGTATATGTGAATTCAAATTTGGGTCTTGGTAGTAAATAAATCTCAAAAATTAAATTAAATGAGTTTGCCTACACTTTAATTTATTCCTATGTTTTGTGCTATAAATATAATTATTATTATTTCAAATTAGAGAAGAGGGTAAAAGCACAAACCTGTATCACACTTTCGACCAACTAAATAGTTTCGATTGAAACTATTTCACCCTAAATAGTTTTGGGTGAAACTATTTCACCCTAAATAGTTTTGGGTGAAACTATTTCACCCTAAATAGTTTTGGGTGAAACAGTTTCGCCCTAAACAGTTTTGGGAAAAAAACATTTGCTTGAAACTATGTGGCCTATACGTGGCACATAGAGTTTTGGGAAAAACCCTTTCACCCGAAACAATAAAATAATTTTTTTCCCTTTATTGCTTTAAAATGTGACTCAATTTGTATGTAAGTTTCTAACTAAAAGGGTTTCGAGCGAAAGGGTTCTGGTTGAAACCCTTTCATTTGAAATTGTCTATGTGGCTTCCTTGTTGGCAACCACCTCATCGTTTTTTATAAATTTCTAAAACTTTCCACTTGAACATGATATTTCTTCAATTAGACTATTTTTTTTCAAAGAAATAAAAACTCTTTTGTAGAGCTCGAAGTGAAGAATTCAAATATATAATTTTTTTGATATTTTGATTAGTTTTAATATTTTTTTAAAATAATGCAAGTAGATTGTTAAAATAAAAAATGAGGTTGATTAGAAATTTTAAAAAATATTAAAGCATATTTAAAAAATTTGAAAAATATATGGTATACTAGAGGAGAGAATCTTCTCCAAAAGGGTTTTTTTTTTTTTTAAAGGATAAAAAATAGATAATAGTTGACGTCAAATGAAAACTATCAAATTCTGGTACGTTTGACTTTAACATGTTATTACAAGGAAAATATACATCAAAATTTTATTTTATTTTTCCATGTACTAGATATTGAAGTTATCTATTTGGGAAAAAAGTTCAGGGGAAAATAAAATTGTTTACTATTTTTTTCTTGATGTCAACTCAATGTCACTTTTTCCTAAAATTTTCAACAATTCAAAATCTACACTTAAATTTATAAAAAAATAATCAAACTAATTTTGAAAAAATTTGAAAAATTACAAGAATAAACTTCATCAAGAGTTCTACATTTTATTAGCTTACATCATTTTGAAATTCAAAACATAAAGACCACTTTTATGTGGTTGAAGTTGAGAATTTTTCTTTGTGTTGGTTAATTCCTTTATAAAAGCATGACACAAGTTTATACTTTTACCTGAGAAGCAATTACAATACAACAAATCTCTACCAAAATAAATCTATTTTTATAAATTTACAAGGCGAATTTCATAATTAATCAAGCTAACACAATTATTGGAGTTTGATGCCAATGGAAGGAAATGATGGAATATAGGTTTTGGAGATTAACTTTTGGCTTCCTTCAAACACCTAATGACTTATTTTTATAATGATCTCATCTTCAAACTTTGATCTCCCTACTTTCTAAAGTAAGATATTTATGCATTTGGATTTTCCCTAGGGTATTTGGCTTTCTCTTGGGTTGATTTTGCTTTTGCCATTTAGGAATCCTTCTCTAACACACTTGAGTAGGGTTTTTGTCATTTTAGCTCATTACAACCTTAGACACACTTAAGGTTAGGAGCACACACATTTATCAATCAATCAATCAATTATTCATGGAGGTAGAAATATAAAAATGGGAGTTTGACCAAGGTAAACTCTTATATAGCCACCCACTTCCCCTTCTTTTTTATGATTTTTACAAGTTAAGATTTGAAGATGACAAGTTGTAGAGAAAAATAGCAAATTGCATACCTATAGGTTTCATGATAGAAAGTTGCAAATCTAGATTTACATTTCTTATTCAAGGGAACCAATTCCCTTGACCTCCTAGTTTGGCTTCAAATTTGTAGGATAGGTACACAAAAATTGCCCTTATCATATCTATCTTCAATTTGTGATTTTTTGTTTCATTTGTGTGAATAAATTGTATTTTTAGATTAGGTTTCATAGTTAATTAAATCCACATTAAATACAATAAATTTTCAAGACAACAAGAGAACTAGGTCCACAGTAGATTAGCTCTCCATTAGGTTGTTGGCCAATCTTATTACCTTTTCATCTTAGCTTCTAATGTTGATGTGAAGAAAGATTGATCTTAGTGATCTATTCACCAAGTCTAGGATCTCTTTTTCCACATCACATTTTGGTGAACCCGACATATCCTACACTTAAAAAACTTTTTGATTTATTGCTCCTTAGATCTAAAATTTTTAATCATAATAAATTCTAAAATTGAATCTCTTTATGTTTGCAAAAAAATGTGTTTGCATTGAAAAAGAAGTGTTCTTTATTTTTTGCAAAAAGATTTAAAATATTGTTCATTTGAATTTCAGTAATATCAAATTTATAAAATTTCATATTTTTCTAAACTAGTGCATGAATTGGTGGAAAATAATAGAGTTTTTAAAAATATTGCAAGCCCTAGTTCATTGCATTAGATCACATTTTTATAAAATTGTAAAAAATGACAAAATTTTCTATACCAAACCTATATTGTCACAATCTCATACCTCTGTTTATTGTAGCATCTATCAAAAGTTTTAAAAGCTCATATCTTTGGTCTAGGGCACTAGCACCCCTGACCTGCCTATTTTTAACCAATTTTCAAGCATAGTCTGATATATATGTTTTATGTGCAATATTGAAACTTATTTTTGAAAGTTGTCTTTGTAACAGACCTAATTTATTGTATTTGATCATAACTCATATTAAGAAGCAAAAACATAAAATTGAACATTATAATTAATATTGTAGACACGAAAAAATGTCTTAGTCTATGAGCATCATTTTTCTTGGTTTTCGTCTCCTAATAATTAAATAATTTTAATTATTTAATTATTCTTGATCACATCCCTCTATTAATTAAATAATTTTATTTATTTAATTAATTCACTTCTTAACCTTTATTCTACTATGATCAAATAAATAAATTTAATCTTGTCACTAACTCCACCTTTCTTCAATAATTAAATAAATTATTATTTATTTAATTATTTTCCTTTCATCATTCATCTATAGTCAAATAATTATCATTAATTATTCGTCTATTCATTAATCATAGTTAAATAAATTTTAAATTATTTGACTATCTTTTGACATCTCTTCCCTAATTGAATGATTAATTCAAATTAATTATTTAATTTCATTTTCCTATTTCTTCCCATTTAATTAAATTGATTTCATGAATCATTTTAATAAAAATGCCCATGTTTTCTTCCACTTCCACATAAATAATTTAAAAATTATTTATGCTCCACTTGTCCAAAGATTCATTTCTCGTGAAATAAATGATTTTACTTGTTATTTCTCCACTTTATTCCTCCACTCTCTCATTTTCGAATCTCAACTGTCAATTGACTTTGGGCTCTTTTTAATCTTGACCATCCATTTCATAACCTCCATTCCTCAGGGTTGCATGTTCTCTCATTCATTGATCTTGGAATCTTTCTAGAAGCTTGATCTTGACTATCCATTTGAATGGTTGTCTATAAAAGAAGCCTTCCTCCTCCATTTTTGATTTAACAACCACTTATCTTTGACTTTCATGCTCACTATTTGTAGGTATTTGCACATGTTTAATTCAATATGAGGGCATATTTTCAAAGGCAGATTTAGGAGAGACAAGAGAAGTTATTCAACTTCAAATATGGGGAGTGCTTTTACTTGAATGTTTTCATTTTCCTCATGCTTGTTTGTTTTCTCTTTTTTAGATTGGATTTCTAGCTTAGTAGTGTTGTGGTTGTCACTAAAATCTAGGCTGGTAGAGATTTCCAATCTTACATTGGTGAACCCAACATGAAGACAAGTTTTTATAGGTTTTTGTATGGATTTTTCTTTTGTTTTTGAAGGTTTTTGTACGAAACGATGCAACTGACATGCACAATGACGCAATTGACAGAAACGACACAACTAATGAGAAACGGCGTAACTGTTAAGCAAGAATCCAAATTCAAAATAATGATGCATTCGTGACACGCAATGACACATCTATGGGTGGGAGACTAAATTTAAAATTGTGATGCAACTGATACAAAATGACGCAACACATCGACACAATTGAAGCCAAACAACACAATCGTTGTTAGGTATAAAAAAAATTGTTTTTAGTTGTCTTTGAATTTTCCTTTTGGGTTTTCAGTAGACTAGAGTTTTTTGCATGCTAATCATCTCTTTTTAGCATGTGGATTTGGATCTAAGGAGTTTCAAAACTATTTCTTTAGAAAAAACAAAAAAATTGAGCTTTTCATTACTTACCTTAAGCATAAATCATTTTTTTTCTTTTCTTTCAACAAATACAACTTGCATCATATTCATGAGGTTAAAATGAACTTGCATCTTTCATTCATAAGGGCTTAAAATGAACAACAAAATGCATCCTCTCACTCATAGGATCTAAAATGAACATGCATCACATGTCATTGGCCTAAAAATAATTCACATGTTTGTTTCACCGTAAGCAAAGGGTTAAAATTAACAAGTGTTTTTTGTGTTTTGTTGTTTGCATTTCATCATTGGATGTGTATGCTCTCCTCTCGCACCACTTGGTGATCTTGAGGATCAAAAGCATTCCCTTGGAACTTGTACAACCACCCCTACATTTGAATTTGGAATTAAAATTAACCTCATGCAAGTGTGAGGCAAAGGCATTGTGTATGCTCTCTCCTTGCGCTTCGTGTGATCTAGGAGATCAAAAACAATGTACTTCCTTGCTTTTGTATACCTTTTAGAGGGCTTGCCACCCCACTTTGAAAGGTGGGAATGACTCGAGTGGTAATGAAGCTAAGGCCAAGCTATTTTCAAGCCACTATATAATAAATGTGTTTGTGACAAAAGTCATAAGCAATAGGTGTGGATGTGTCATACCGACAAGTGCCACCCCTAGTGTCCACGTGATACATCAAAATCCTTTCTTAGGAAGGTACTAGGATGCCTCTTCATTGAAATAATCTTGAGCTAATCTTTCCCCATGTATGGCCACCTTGAACGAAATCCCTTACTAAGAATCAATTGTTTTAGTGGTCAGAATCCCTTTCACTTGCTAGCGTAGGATCAACCATTCTGAAGTTGCCCCACATTTTCACCATTCATGTGTAGAGGAAAAAATTCCTCCTTGAGCAATTGAGACTTGGTGTGCCCAAGAAGTGAGTGTCGTGTGAGGGGGAGCCAGTGCCACCAAGTCTCTAACTATCTACCTTGTTTGGTTGGGTGGACAAATCCAAGTGGGGATCTAGTGAATGGTATCTTTTCCAACCCTAGGATTGTGCACATTGTCTATGAGTGTCATTATTCACATTGGAATCAAACTTTTTTACACTCAAAATTAGACCAAAAACAAGTTTTTGTGACTATATTTTGTGTTTTCCAAACTTCATCTCATCAAAATCAATCAAAATCAATATTTTGTGAACCATAACTACTTGAAATAGACACGTAACTAATATTTGGTGCCTCATATATTACTAGAAAACCACAACTAATATACTACACCACATTTGTAGAAATAGAGCCGCAACTAATAAATTGGACTGCAATTTCTCATCAAAAACTTGCAACCTGAAATGACACATCTAAGAAAAATAATGACATAATTGCCTGATAACCATAATTTCACGTAATCCTTGTCTAAAATTGATCCAATTCATTTTTACAGTGAACTTGTTATCCAAACCAGAGACTTGTAGAATTTACCAGTCCATTCTAGCATTTCCAATTAGAATTACATTGCATTTTAGGTTACTTGCCTCATCCTTTTGCCTTGTGTACATTAATCCTAGACTTTAGGTTGCACTTACCTTTCACATTTCAGACATAGGAAGATTACTAAGCTTTGGATAGTCCATGGTTGCTTATCCAATTTGTCATTGACCTTCATCTTTCATTTACCAAGCTTTTTCATTGTCATCTTGTTCAAATTTGACTCTCAAACTTGTGTCCTAGTTTAGAGTCACCTTGTCAAAGCTATCATCTTGATTATCACAAAGGTCAATGACATTTGGGTTTTTTATCTTGGACCTACATTAACTTGGTTACCATCCTTTTTCTTAAATTTTGAGATTCATATCCTTAGTGTCATCTTTATAGTATAACTTCATTATTATCCTATCAATCCTTAGTCTTGCCCTTAAATTGCGCTTTCACTTTGCATCCTTGTATCCCAAAAATCACAAAACATAGATTAACCTCATCTTAGACCTAGTTGCATCATAACCTTTGAGCTTTAAATCTCCATATCATTATCTTTGATTATAGGTTAATCTCCCTTTGGCATCATTTGGCACCCATTAGCTTCATCTTAGAATTATCATTATCCTTGCATGATCACCTTGCATCCTTATAACCAAAAAATCCCAAAAACATAGTTTAGCTTCATATCACCTTACATTTCCTCCCAAACTTGCAAGTCTTACATGGTGGAAACAAGGTCTCAAACCAAAATAAAGGACATGGATGCCTCAAATGATCCCTTTTCTAGTCCATATCATGACACCAACTTTGGGCCAAACTCAAATCAATCTACTCCACAAAGAAAAACACCACAAAGAGACTCCAGATTGGACAATCTAAGCCTAGATGAAATCAACAAGAAAATGGTAATAGGTTTTTCTATACACTAGCCAAAAAGGGTGCTAAACTCCCTCAAGGCTTTGATGTCTCAACCATTGTAGAGGGAGATATTCAAAATCCATTTGCATTAGGGATGCCATCTTCACATCAAATATCAACTATACCACTTGGGACAACAACACACATGGAAACCACTACCACACATATCCCTAGTATCTCCACATTTGGAAACAAGAGGACTCATGGGACAACACAAGGACAAAATTTCACATTTGGAAGCTCATCAAATTCCATGGGTAAAACCTTCACAAATCCTCTTTTTCAAAACACAAGCCAAGGTCCTACACCTTTACTTAAAAATAAAAACCAAGGTCCCACACCTACACCTCAAAACATGAATCAAGGTCCATCATTCCAATTCCAAAGCACACCCCCATCAAATCAAAATCAACCAAACAAATCTAGGAGAATTGACATTGTCCCACGAAGGATTCCCAACCAAAACGTTAACCAAGGACTTACCCCATCATTCCAAAATGCTAATCAAGGACCTACCCCATCATTTCAAGGACCCACACCATCTTTCCAAAATGAAAATCAAGGACCAACATTTCAAATCCAAGGAACAAATCAAGGACCTACACCCCAATTTCAAAACATGATACCAAATACAAACATGACCTTTGGGACCAATCTAAATTCCAATCTCACTCCAAATCCAACCAATACCAATACAAAATTTACACATCAACAAGGTAACCAAGGACCCATGCCACAAAATACCAATCCAAATCTAAATCCAACATATGACCTTAACACCAACGTCATGATGCCAAATCAAACCAACACAACACCATCTATTGCAGACACTTTAATGCAACAAATACAAGCCATCCAACAACAAATGACAAAAATGCAATTGGGGACCAACAAGAAGACGTTTTCCATGGAGGAATTGTGCCCCTATCCATTCGACAGAAATCTATACATGCCACCCTTTCCCCTTCACTTCACGACACTGACTTTACCTAAGTATAAAGGGAAAGGAGATCCAATAGAACACATATGAGAATTTAATACATCATGGATGGAAGTTGCATATGATCCAACCTACTTGATGAGACTATTCCCACAAAGTCTCACGGGGCTAGCCCTAGATTGGTTTGCATATCTTCCTTCAGGGATTAGGACATGGGGTGAGCTGGTTGATAAATTCATTAATCACTTTTCCTTTAACATTGAAAGTGACATAACCCTTGCAACATTGTGCACAACTAAACAAGAAGGGGAGTCACTTACCTCATTTTACCAAAGATGGTGAAGTATAGCTAGCAAGTTCCCTTGTCACATTCCTAAGAAACAATTAGTCACCATGTTTGTTGAAAAACTTAACGGAGAAATGATGAGTGGTCTTCAAATCCAATGTTGCACAACATTTGATGAAATCCTTGAGAAAGGTGTCCTTATTGAAAAAGGTCTTGTCGCAAAAGGACTAGTCAAAGTACATAAAGAGATTCCAAAACCCAATAATGACAAAAGAAAATATTGGTCCCAAAACAAGAATGTCACTAATGATGGAGTTGTTGACACCAAAGTGATAAATAGAGGTCCTATCATTCATCTCAAAGGTCCCTTGACTTCAAATGCATCAAACACATCAAATACCCAAACACAAGATCAAGGTCAAACATTGAATGCAATCCAAATCAACCAACAACATAAAGGTCCTCCACGTACCAAGAGAACATACACCCAATTGGGTGAACCCATTGAATAAATCCTCAAGACACTCTTGCAATCTAATGTCATCCAACTACCAAACATCAAAATCTATGAACCCTCATTGATCAAACCTGATTGGTGGAAAGAAGATGAATATTGTGAATATCACCACAGAAAAGGACATAAGACATCTAGATGTTGGACACTCAAAAATGTCATTCAAGACCTCATTAAATAGGGAACCATTTCAATTGACAATTCACGGGCCAAAACAAATACTTATCATACCATATTTAAAACTCCCTTACAAGATCATGACAAAGGAAAATCCTCCAATTCAGGGAACAACAATAATGTCATTTATACTGCTTTCAAACATGATTATAGCACTATTATCCTTAATGTAATACCTTTTGATGACCGCATTGCCACCATTACCATCAATAAGAAAAGTCCAGAATGTGTTATAACCACTGGCAAAGCCAAGATACCCTTCCAGGATCTCCTTCCAATCTGTAACCACCAAGTCAATACAATCTCCTAGACCAGCTAGGGAAGACCCCTGCATAGATTTCTTTCCTGGAACTCCTTTGTATATCACCACAACACAGAGCTATCCTTGATAAAGCCTTGCAGGAATCATCTGTACCCACCAATCTAGATGTCAATGAATTTTATGCCATGGTTGGATACCTAGCTATGCCACATCATGTTACCTTTTCTGAACAAGACTTTACCACACAAAAGACCAATCATAACGATGCCCTACACTAGGAAGTTTGCATCAATAAACATAAGATTAGATGAGTCCTAGTAGATAGTGGAGCAGGTCTAAATATTTTCTCACTAAAATTGGTGAAATCATTGGGATACTCTGAGAATTGCATAGAACAAACTAAGAAAATTGTGATCAAAGCTTATGATGATGTTGAGCACTCATCTAAAGGAGTAATTTCACTTCCTGTGAGAGTTGATCTGGCAATACAAAACATAGTGTTTCATGTCCTAAATTTGGATTTACACAACCTTCTCCTTGGCCACCCATGGATTCATGCCATGAAGGCTATCCCATCCACATACCACCAATACCTCAAGTTCCCACATAGTGGCACTGAAATTACTATTCCCAGTGATCCTAATCCCTTTTAGTATTGCACTAACCTAAAAGGAACCGTTGAACATCAAGTGCCCATAAATCGAGAGGCCTCATCTTCCACTTCATCACACTACATTGATCCATATGCCCTCATCAAATCATCCACTCCATTCACCCTACCATCCAAACCCAAAATCTAGATGCAAGACAAAGGATGTGAAGAGTACACCATGAAAAGTCTCTTTTGCATTGGAAAGCTACCTAAATCACCAGTCTTATGGAAAACTGCATCTTAGGCATCCTAAGGTTATCATCCACAATCCTCCTACCATTTTCACTAAATGGGGGGAATTACCTAAAGAATCTTTGGATGACCACATTTACACATGGCTATATAAAGAAGAGGAGGAGACATAACCTAAACAACTACCAATTGAACGATACCCAAAAAAAATCCTTATAATGAAGCAACAAAGATATGGACACAACAACCTTGGTCTACACAAAAATGGGATATCGAAACCTTTAATTCCTCCTAAATTACCAAAATATGTTTGGTTAGGGTATGTTCCACTGAAACCGAGTCCTCCAAGTACTAAGTTGACCTTGACTGAGGTTGTTGATACTTCAGATGAAATTGAGACATCCGATGAATCTTACAACTTTGACATTGATTCCAATGAGTATGAATGGGATTATTTATCCTCCACTACTGATCTTCACCTTGATGAAATGTTTAGAGAACCTGGCAAGCCTACCCTTGAAGAAAGATTCGGTCAAATTTTTACAATTGGTTCCCTGCAAAACCTATCAAATCCCCACCAAAAGATCTCCTTTCAAATGGAAGCTTGGATTGAAACCTTCTCAGAACCCGATGACTCTACTTCCATTTTTACCTTATTTTCCTACACCGTGACCCTTGACAACACCGATGATGGATTACCCCTCATCTATCCCCAACTCATAGATTGGGATCAACAAGAACCACCAAGTTTAGACACAATTGAGAATGACAAAGCAATTGTTGAGTTCATGGGACTTCGTGAAGGAATACCGAGTGGGGATCATAAGGTTGGATTTGTCATAGAACTCAATTGTGCAACATACTTTGGTGAGGTTGTCTTGTCCTCTAGTTGAAAAAGTGAAAATGAAAAAATTCAAAATAAGAATAATAGGTCTTCAGGTGAAAATCGAAAGGTGCCTGCTGACTGTGAAAAAGTAAAAATAAAGGATGTATCCAAAGGTGAAAACCTCTCTAAGTCACTTGAGGATGGAGGAATAGACAATCTCCCTATAGACCAAGAGAGATTGCCATTGCTTATAGAAGAAACAGAAGAAGTGAACATTGGGACACAAGATAACTCCAAAATCATATTACTTGCAGCATCTTTGACCGCTAAGGAAAAGCTTGAGTTTACAACATTCTTTTTCAGAAAGACAAGTTAACTTTACATGGTCATATGTTGATATGCCTGGGTTGGACCCCGCGCTTGTTTTACATCACCTACCACTGTTACCAAATGCAAACCCATACAAATAAAAGCTAAGTAAAATGCACCCACAGATTGCACTCTTAGTCAAGGTCAAACTAAAGAAACTCTTGGATGTTGGATTCATACGCTCTATTAATTATGCAGATTGAATATCAAATCTTTTTCCTATCACGAAAGCAAATGGGAAAATCAGAGTATGCATGGATTTCAAAGATCTCAACAAGGCTTGTCCTAAAGATGATTTCCCCTTAACAAAAATCAACATCATAGTTGATCTCACTGCTGAATATGAAATGCTATCACTTATGGACAAATTCTTGGGTTATAATTAGATAAGAATTACTCTTGAAGATCAACCAAAGATGACATTCACATGCACTTTGGGAAATTTATGTTGGAATGTTATGCCATGTGGGCTTAAGAATGTCAAAGCTACATATCAGAGAGCCATGACTACCATTTTTCATGATTACATGCATGTGCTTATGGAGGATTATGTTGATGATCTTCTCTCAAAATCTTTAGAATGAAGTGATCACTTAGTAGTCTTGGATAAGATTTTCACATGACTTGAAAAGTAGAAACCTAGGTTAAATCCAACAAAATGTGTTTTCAGGGTTTAATCAGGCAAAATTTTAGGATACATTGTCTCTTGTAGAGGAATAGAGGTTGATCTCGCAAAAGTAAAAGCCATCTTGGACATGCCACCACCAACCAACATCAGTCAACTAAGGACTTTACAAGGAATACTGCAATCAATCTGTAGGTTCATTTCCTAGCTAGCAGATAAGATTCACCCATTTTAGTACCTATTACGAAAAGTAATTCCCTTCAATTGGGAAAAGAAGTGTCAAGAATCATTTCATCAAATCAAGAATTATCTATTGACTCTACCAGTTCTTATGCCACTAATTGATGGAAGACATTTGATATTGTATGTGATAGCAACTACATCAACATTGGGGGCATTTTTGGCACAAAATGATAATGATGGTAAAGAATGAGCAATCTAATACATCAGTCATATCTTGGTCAGATATGAGTTGAACTACAACTTTGTTGAATGATCATGCCTAGCAATTGTATTTGCATCCTAGAAGTTGAGACATTACATGTTGAACCATAAGACAAAGTTGATGGCTAAAATTGATCCTTTGAAGTGTCTTCTCAGTAAAGCAGCTCTGACAAGAAGATTAGCTAAGTGGGTTATGATCTTAAGTGAATATAACATTGAGTATGTTGACCAAAAAGCAATAAAAGGACAAGTGATAGTTGATCAACTCGCAGATACACCAGTAAAGGTAGACCATCCTTTGATATCCAACTTTCCAGATGAATCATTCTTTTTCATAGAAACACTAACAACATGGAAATTGTACTTCGATGGGTCCTACACAAGTCATGGTTTAGGAGTTGGAATCCTATTCATCACACCTCAAGGGGATTCCATTCCTAAATCATTTTGAATAGCATTTCTATGCACCAATAACATCGCTGAGTATGAGGCACTATTGATAGGACTCTTAATGGCAATAAAATGGAAAATCAAGGATCTTCAAGTTTATGGTGATTCCTAGTTAGTGATCAAGCAAGTCAATGATGATTATGATACCAAGGATGAGAAGTTGATGCCCTACAAGCGCATGGTTGATAGTTTTAGGCTATACTTTAAAGCTATTACCTTTGAACAAATACCGAGAATCCATAACAAGGAAGTTGGTGCAATGGCAATATTTGGATATCTCTTGGACATTCCTAACAATGCATCGCAATATGAGTTCTTGGTAGAACAACTATTGGTCCCTGCATTTGATGTCCTTGAAATTGAACTTGTGTGTGAACTTGTTGGTCTTGAATCTCCTTGGTATAAATAAATTTACAACTATTTGTATGACCAAATTATCCCTCCCAACTTATCCCCCAACCAACAAAAAACCTTTATCTAACAAGCCCCTAAATATGCCATCATCAAAGATACCCTTTACTAGATAGAACCCTCCTCCGATGTCTCAAATCAAATGAAGCATAAGCAGCCTTACAAGAGGTTCATCATGGTATATGCGGAGCTCACTCTGCTAGTCCTACCTTAGCTATAAAGCTCATGAGGATGGGATATTATTGGCTGACAATGGAACATGATGCCTATCACTTTGTGAAGAGATATCACTAATGTCAAATTCATGGACACCTTATACATGCACCAGCTCAAGAATTATAGCCACTTACATTGCAATGGCCATTCTCTCAATGGGGACTCAACCTCATAGGAAAGATCCATCCCACTTCTACAAATGGACATAAGTTTGTCCTTGTTGCTACAAAATACTTTACCAAGTGGATCGAAGCCATCCTAATGACCTACATTACTAGAAAGAAGATATCCAAATTCATCTTGAATTACATTATATGTCGCTATGGTATCCCGCAATCCATCATTATAGGCAATGGTCACCCATTTAAAAATCAAAATGTCTATGAGATTTGTGAAAAAATTCATATCCAACACCATTTTGCTACCCCATATTACCCCTAGGGTAATGGTCAAGCTGAGGCATCTAATAAGACTATCCTTAAAATCTTAAAGAAGATTGTCGATGATGATGTCCGTGATTGACACATCCAACTCAATCCTGCTTTATGGGCCTACCGTACCAGTGTTCACACCCCTACATAAGCCACTTCATATTCCTTTATCTTTGAATCTAAAGCTATACTTCCTATTAAGGTTGACTTACCATCCCTAAGAGTATCCATGCAAGGATTGATTGATTAGGAAGAATACTATATATCTTGCCTACATGAGCTAGATTTACTAGATGAAAAGAGACATAATGCTTTGACACATTTACAAACATATCAAAACCACCTTTGACATAGCTACAATAAGAAGTTCTGACCTAGAAGCTTTGACATTGGTGACTTAGTCCTAAAAGAGAATCTGAAGAATCAGACAAATCGAGAAAATCCTAAAAAGTTTGAACCTAATTGGTTGGGCCCTTATATCATCATAGCAACATATGGATTTGGTGCCTATCAACTCACTACTCTTGAAGGTGAACCATTGCCTGAACCCATCAACAACATGCACCTTCACAAGTACTACACTTAATTCTCATAGTATCCCCTTCAAAAAGTAAAAAAAAAATGGAAAAAATACAAAAAAAAATAGTCATCCTAATGAAAACTTGGCAAACATGCGTCTTGGTGACAACAAAAAAAAATCAAAAAAATAGTAAAGAGAAATAATTTGTCCAAAAGTGAAAACCACTTCAGTGGCACTTTGGATAAGTACCATGGTGAAAACCTAGCAAACAAGCACCATGTGTAGTCATTATATGCTCCTTTGTTTACTATCACTCCTCCTGGTCTTCCATCCTCTACTCATCTATTCACACATGTCACCCATCCATAATAAAGCTTTGTCATCCTCACCATGACCTGGGAACCGCCAACATTTAGAATCCTTTGCCTTCATGATCATCCTTTGCATTCATCCATTGATTCCTCTTGTGCATAATAAGTTTGTCCTATACTTGACTGGGGGAAATTCCTTGACTTACGTCTTCATGGGAAATGACACATGGTATCAGCCTTTTAAAACCTTCAAAAGTCCAAAAAAAATCATAAAACCATCAAAATCCAAAAAAAATCATAAAACCATCAAAATCCAAAAAAAATCATAAAACCATCAAAATCCAAAAAAATAAAATCATAAAACCATCAAAATCCAAAAAAAAACATAAAACCATCAAAAGCCAAAAAAAATCATAAAACATAAAAAAAAATCACAAAACATCAAAACTTCCAAAAACAAACTCAGAGTCAAAGTCTGAGTCTAGTCAGTTTGAGTTAGTAGGGTCGAACTACATTGTCTCTACACATTTGCTACGTAGGCAAGGCTCGTCTTCAATGGGTCCCCGAGACATTAGGTCAGTCATCTTAGGTTTTCTCAAATAAAATCATGACTTAGTCCTTTGTCAAATAATACAAAGTCAAGTCATGTTGAACTATGAGGTCTCTGTGTGTATAACATAGGAAAGGCCATCAATCGATGAGCCCTCGAGGCCCTAGGTCAGTCCTTTAGGGTTTGTCAAGTCTGGTCATGTTCTTTTTCCACAAGAAATCATCATTCAAACCAAATCATGAATCAATAGGAAAACATATCGAACAAACCTTTAATCTTCAATCAATCAATTATCCTGTCAAATCATTGGTCTTATATTGAAATGGGGCACTATGTCTTTTGTCTCATTTGGTCTTGTCACATGTCTTCTATCAAGTGTGTCCTTCCTGGTATTAGAATTATCATTGGCCAATCTTGTCATTTCACCTTAAGTAGGACATGTCTTTCCTGAAGTTAGGTGTTTATCAAATGGTCAATTAGTCAACTTTATCAGATGTTCCCCTTGCCTTATATAGGATATGTCTTTCCTAAAACTAGGTGTCATCACATTGGTCAATCATATCAATCAATTTTTATCCCATCAATTCAAGTTCATCACTTGGTCAATTCAATCTTGTCATTTTGGTCAAATTAACCTTGCCTTATTCAGGATGTCTTTCTTGAAACTAGGCATAATCAATCAAATCCACCATTTTCAACCTATCGGTCATCAATCAATCAACTTCAGTCAAACAATTAATCAATTGGCCATCTTCGTCATCTTGGTCAACCTAATCAACCTAATCAATCGATCTTATCAATACTATTAGCAAACATTATCTCTTTGGCAAACACTTTGTTGGTCTAAATTTGTCTTATCTTTTTTATTGGTTTTTGGGTCATGTTACTAGCTACCTCAATGATTTCCTATCAAGGGATTTAGAGGGGTGATGATGGATCATGATCTCTTTTCTTTGTTTGTTGTCTATGGTTTGTCTTGGCAAAAAAGACTAGGATAATTGGGTCCTTAGTATGAGTCGGGGCATTCCTTGTCTTTTGGTTGTCTTTTGACTGCATCTCGCACAAATGGTCACCTTGCACACCTTGGACTATGTCATACCATGGTGTTTGTGTTCCATTTGCAACAATTTTGATGCTCGATGATGACAAATACAAAAGCATGAAAATCCATCCTTTGTCATTTCTTGTCTAACATTCCATCTTCCTTGCCATTCTCCATCCTAACACCCATCTCTTTCATGCTAACATTTCTTCCATCTACATCTTGACAGAGTCCTATGAAACGCAAAAATATCTTGCATGCAAGATCATGTTAGGAACCATTATAGAAAGCATTACCATCATAGACATCATCATCATATTAAGCCACATATATTTGCATGAGAAAATACAAAAACATAGAAATCATCTATATAGCATTAACATTTCATTGTATCATACTATAACAACTCATGGCATTGCATTTTACATTATGATCATAATCCATAAACATTGTATCACATTCCATATACATTGCATCATATTCCATGTACACTGCATGACATTCATCACATTACACATTTTTAATCATCACGTGCATAACCTATGGGCATCATATTACATTAACATTTATTGCATTCACATATCAAATTTTATCATAAAAATAAGTCATCCATACTGCATTCATAATCCATACATATCATAAATAGACCTGATAAAAACATGAGCATCCATAGCATCACATAATCATAAGCATAAAGCATGATCACATGGAACTGCATATCATAAACCACTGCCAAAAATCATATCATATATCTCTCAAAAATATGTGTCATAGGTACAATGTCAAGATGTATAGCATATCTCAGAATGGAGCTAGCAGGCTCAATAATCAAAATACCGTGCCCATATACATAGTGTCAAAAGATGCTCTACCCTGAGCTACTATGATCTCCTATCCTTTCGGCATCCATGTCCTCTCGTCAAGGTGACCTTGGAGACCTATGCTCTGTGGTGGATGGCCTGTCATAGGGAGTGGACCGTCTGGGGGTTGATGTCTCCCCACTCTTTGATCTGTTGTTGGAATGCCTGTTATGAGTCCTGCTATGTGATCTGCCCTAGGATCCACCTAAAATCTATGAGAATTTTAGCTCTCTCCTCTCTGGTGGTACTGCCCTCTCATACAAATCTATGTAATACTGCATCCCCCTTTTAGTCCTGGCATACTCTCGTGCAACATCTACCACTGACCCACTGCATGTAGTTGTAAACTCTAGCATCCTCCGTTAGTCTCCTGCTAGGTGATGATGATTAGGTCCCTCTTTGTCTACAGGGTATCTCTCTCTATCTAGAGAGTGTCTTTCACGGCCTTAAGGTTGTCTCGCTCTACCTGCACCATCCTCAGCTCTGCCTCTAGGGCATGTACCCAAGCTTGTAGGGTGGCTATCCTTTGCTCATTTGTGCCCTCATTTGCTTCAACTCTACCCTCCTCTAGCCCCTCCTCAATATCCACTCCCAAAATAATCCTCTCTTGGAGGACTCTCTCTGCCTCCTCCACATGCTCCTCCTATCTCTCCTCTGCATGCCCCTCAACCTCCATCTCCCCAACCTCTAATTGTGCCACCTCTAGAGCTGACATCTCTACATGCTGGTCTCCCTCCTCCATCACCATCTTCATTGTTTCCCTCACCTCTAGCTAACCCTCCTCCTCCTCCCAAATTAGTGACAAATGTCTCCTCGCCCATCATCCTCCATCCCTCCTCCTTTGGCATCAATCTCCTCCATAATCTCCTCCCCCTCTGTCTCCCCATCCTCCATCTCCTCTCCCACCACCCCTTTGTCCCTTGTCTCCTCTTCGGCCTCTCGGGCCCATGCCTCTGCGTCTACAGACACTAGCTGCTCTAGATCGGTATATGGTGATGGCCTACGTGTCCACCACCATGCATCATTCTCAAGAGTATTCCCTACATTTGCATCCCCCCTCTCCATCCCCACTGAATCAACTACAGCACATCAATCTCCTGCTTAGCCATGGTCACTGGTATTTGTTTTCCTCAAGGGTGAACCTCTCAAGATGACCATGCAAACTCTATTGTGCTTGTCAAAATACACTGTCTCTCTCTGAACTATCATCTAATCTACTCTAGAAAATACATCTCAATAATGTGTGGAGACTATACTGTGCATCCAATCAAGTACCTGGGCTATCGGCACCATGGAAAATGCTCATCCTCCCCCACCCACAGATCACAATCTCTATAGGGTCTCTAGATAAAGATAACCAATGTATCCAGACCATGTCTCCAATACCCTGTCTCACCCACATGTGTCTAAGTGATCACTCCCTGATATAGATATACATATGGAGCACTAGCTCCCAACTATCATACTAGTGGTGGTCTGAACACTACGATATGCTCCCACACCCATATCATCAGTAATGTGATGCCGCAAATCAAGGTCTGTCCCCCTCTATATGCAATGTCATGGATTTGAAAATATAGCATACCCAATAGGCATGGTCCCCATGCATATAATGTCTCATATTGGACCATACCTGCTAGCATCTCTCCCTAGCCTACTGGGAAACCATGACCTTTGTGATCCAAAATCATAACCCCTACAATCAACATGCATAACACGCAATCATATCGATCATATCTCTCTACCAGGGTCTCCCACCTAATCTCATACCCTTGAATGCCAAGCTCTGAATCATCATCGCAATCATAATAATCATAGAGGGCCTGCAATCCTCGAACGGGGTCATATCATACCCGCTCTCTGCGAATTGGTAACTGCAAGATCCTGTAAACATCCTCTAGGGTCACCGTGGCCTCCCCGGTCAGTAGATGGAAATTGCAAGTCTCAGAGTGCCACCACTCTGCCAGTGTTGTTAGTATGCCCCTATTTGCCTTAATAACAGGCATATAGGTGACATAGAATAATCCAAGATCCAACAGTGCCCACCTCTCAACATCATCCAGCTAGTCCCGCAGTTGAAATACATCTAGTCGTGACTCCCGCATGTAAATGGAAGGTAATACAACCTACAGTCACCGCAAAAGCCATTGTGTCAATCTAAAGTCTTCATTTGACCTCTTGGACCTAACTTAAATAGGTCTTTCTATCCTAAATTGGGGTAATTTTTTTACCAAGCAATTGCGTCATTGTCTTTTGGTCAAATGCATCGCATGAATTCTCTGTGGCCTGCAAATATAGATGTGTCGCATGCCTCAGCTAATGCCTCGCTAGGGTCAATTGCAGTTAACCCCTCATCAATTGTGTTGTGTATTTTGTACATGCGTCACTATTTTCACACTTACGTCTCTAAATATCAATTATGTCACACTATTTCAAATGTGTCATGCAAAACCTACCCCCTATAGGCTTAAGAAATTGCATCAAGATGTGATGATTGTGGTGAACTGCATCGTCTATGTCATTCACACACATAATTGCGTCGCACCCCATGCAACACAATTTCCTGCTAATTTTTTCCCTAACTAAATGCGCACAAAACAAAAAAATAAGGTGGGTTTCAAGTACATACCGAGGTGGGAACTCCCTCAAGTTGGCGGAATGTGCAGATGTGGTAGCCTCTGTGTGTACCATCTAGAATTGGTGACATCTCCTCAGCCTTTCTCACTCATAGCTCCTAAGATTTCTAAATTTGGAATACACAAATGACTTATTTTCTAAATCCAACTCCTATTTATAGCCTGAAAATTAGGGTTTTCACTTGACATGTGTACTGAATGCACTCTTGGACCATTTTCAACTTGAATTTGACTCCCATAATGACCTCAAAAATTATTTTCATCTACACTATTGAGATCCTAGCAAACAAATTTTCTTATTGGGATCATTTTCCAAATTTTTTGAAAATTGAAAATTTTAAATTTTTCCCGGGGGCATAACTCTCCCTGCTTTCACAGGGCATTTTTTAATTGAATTTCTTTGACACAGCGATGAACTACATTAAATCAAAGAGGGGCAAAATGTAGACCTTGAAAAATCTCTAGTCTGTGAGTGTCATTTTTCTTGGTCTTCATCTCCGAATAATTAAATAATTTTAATTATTTAATTATTCTTGATCACATCCCTCTATTAATTAAATGATTTTTAATTATTTAATTAATTCACTTCTTAACCTTTATTCTACTACAATCAATTAAATAAATTTAATTGTGTCACTAACTCCTACTTTCTTCAATAATTAAATAAATTATTATTTATTTAATTATTTTCCTTTCATCATTCATCTATAGTCAAATAATTATCATTAATTATTCATCTATTCATTAATCTTTTAATTCTTCTATAGTCAAATAAATTTTAAATTTGGGTGGAAGGGTGGGCATCCCTCCATGGTGGCAGAGGGAGGTGGCATGGGTTGCCACGATGGTAGGTAGTTGGGGATCTTTGTGCCAAGTTGGCCAGCACGTCAGTAGGGTTGAGTTGGCCTGTCTTTTTGCCAAGCTTTGGCGTATGGTGTCAAACAGCTAAGGCACCCACCTCAAAGTCTAGTGATGAGCACTCATAATGGCAATGTGATCTCCCCTCTTTGAAAAGACATCTTGCATGTTGGAAGGGGTATGATTTGCGGAGGATGGCGGTGCTTTTGTGGTTCGTGTTTTATTTAATGAAGGCTTGGCTCTTTTTTCCTTACATTTTCTCTACAGGTGTGTGGCGAATGTGGGTTTCTCTCCTTCTCTCCTGTCAGGTGTAATCTGTGTGGGGTTGCAAATGGTGAAGAGCTCTAAATTTATCATTGAAGTCTCAGTGGCAGGCCTTGCTTGGTTTGGGTTCGACACTCCTATCTCATTGCAGTCATCAGCGAGACAGACCTCTTTCAGGGAGGTCACTGATCAAAGATTAAAATGGATCCTGCTAAATTATGACCTGTTGGTGCTTGCGGCCATGAAAATGGTTTTGGGCTTCGGTCATTTGGAGTGCAAGGAGTATGGGAGAGACAATTTGCATGTCTCTTCTCATTTCCTTTCCTCTCTTCTGGACAATAAGGTGTCGAAGGTCAAAGCAAAAGGATCGTTGGTTAAAATGTTTAGAGCGGACTTGGTTGAAGGTGTGGATGAGGTTCTCCACATGGTGATTGAAGGCAGGGGTTGTCTAAGGCCATGTGACTTGTAACGGCTGCGTAAGGAGGACATGATGAAGATATTTCCTTTCCTTTTGGATTTTTAGGGACCGGGTTTGATGAGGTATCAGATGATTATGGTGGTTGTTGTTGTTTTCCTTAAGAAATTCTTTGTGCTAATGGTGGTTGACAGTATGGAGTGGAAATCGGAATTCGAGGATTTTGAAAAATTGAACAATTTTTTGTAAGTTGGGTTGTGGTTAGTTTCTTTTGGTTCGTAGGAGATAGTTTTGGTTTGACAGCATTTTCGGAAGCCTTGGTTGTGCTACTACCATTAATATGTCTTTTTTTATGATAATTGAGGTTGGGTTCTCGGTGGTTAAGTAGTTAACATTTTTGGAGGTTAGTTTTTGAAGGTGTTTATGGCGGCTGGTTGTTTAGCTTGTTTATAGTGAAATCTTAATACTTGCATGGCAGATGCTTGTATTAATGCTTATATTATTAATAATATACTGATCTTATGTATCAAAAAAATAAATAAATAAATTTTAAATTATTTGAATATCTTTTGACATCTCTTCCCCAATTAAATGATTAATTCAAATTAATTATTTAATTTCATTTTCCTATTTCTTCCCATTTAATTAAATTGATTTCATGAATAATTTTAATTAAATCCCCATGTTTTCTTCTACTTCTAATTAAATAATTTAAAAATTATTTATGCTCCACTTGTCTAGAGATTCCTTTCTCATGAAATAAATGATTTTATTTTTTATTTCTCCATTTTATTCCTCCAATCTCTCATTTTTGAATCTCAACCATCTGTTGACTTTGAGCTCTTTCTAATCTTGACCATTTGTTTCATAACCTCCACTCCTTTAGGTTGCATGTTCTCTCATCTGTTGATCTTGGAATATTTCTAGAAGCTTGATCTTGACCATCCATTCAAATGGTTGTCTATAAAAGAAGCCTTCCTCCTCCATTTTCAATTTAACAACCACTTATCT
>VDFB02152478.1:0-23462 GCA_007258455.2 Sequoia sempervirens
ATGAAACAAAAAGGGGTTTTAAAGGAAATTATCAGATTTTCACCAATATAGATTATGCATTACTTTGAATTTAATAAGTAATTATTATTCATTTTATATTCAAATTATGACTAAAGTCTCGATTGATAGGCTGATTGAAAAACATCTATAGATTTAAAACGATATCACATTTTTTTAATCTGAAACATGTGTCACACTCTATGATTTGCATAGTATAGGATTAAAAAAAAAATTGAATTTCATGAAGTTTTGACCAAGTTAAGGTGGTTAGACATACAAGTTTTTATATTTTTTAAAAGTTGTAATAAAAAATTCCTAATTAATTATTTACTTGGAAAAAAATTACAAACAAATATGCATCATATCGGGACATGAGTCCTCTACTTATATCTAAAATATTATAAAAAATAATTATCATTTTATTGTGGTTAGGGTGGTCAGACAGACACCTACTTCTTATTTTATCCTTGAAATTTAAGTACTACCGCATTGAAATTTCAAATTTTCACCAAATAGATTTAAAAAAAAAAAAACCTAGAAGTTTAGAAATTACATTCAATTTTCTGCAAATTCTATTCTTACATATTTTTGAAATAATATAGATAACTTATTCAAATTTTTACGTCAAGTTGTCTAACTCTGATTTTTTCTGAATTTTCGCCACTTAAGGGCCTATTTTTTCCATGGTGATCCTACACATACCCAAATATGATAAAAAAATCTTATGTAAAATTCCTACAAACCCCTTAATAATTAAACTTTAAAAAACAAGATTAAACTACTAAACATACAAGTATTTCCACATCGATCTTTCAAGGAGAATATTATATGAAGCAATATAAAAAAAATAGAATCCTTTGGCATGTAAACAACACTTATAAAGGAAAAAAGAGAGAAATAAGAATATATGCAACTATAAGAAGGAAAGATTAATAGAATACATTCTTTTAGAATCCTATTTCAAGAACTTTTGATCCCTTAAGAAAATGTCATAATAGGAATTCTTCCGTATATCGATTTACTATTTAGGGTGATAGGATGGCTTAAGGGGATCTATGTCTAGTAAGGTGGACTAGGAAAAAATGTTCCATGGCTTAAGGGAATAAAATTTGGTGGAGTTGCCTAAGGCAACCAAATTTAATTTTACGGTCCTACAACAAAATGAATGCTAAATAAGGGTTTAGGGTTTAGATTTAGAAATTTGATGACATGAAAACATGTAGAAGACACGTGATGGATTTTGAACCTATTTGGACCTCCAAGCACTCTTGGATGATTTAAAAAGGAAGAGGAGATCTAAACCCTAAACCCTAGACCCAATTTTTTTTCTAATCATATATTTTTTGAAATGTTTCTATGGCATAGACTCTTCCTTTGAATATTTATATAAATTCTACACGTGCATGGTTTTTCAAAAAAAGAACCTAACTGCCACTAAGTGAGGAATTAATTAATCAATTCAATAAATAAATAATCTTAGAAAATAAACCTTTGGTTATAGAATTGAAAGGAAACCAAATTTAATTATAAGGTCCTACAACAAAATGAATGATAAATTAGGGTTTAGGGTTTAGATTTAAAGAGATTTGATGACATGAAAACATATAGAAGACACATGATGGATTTTGAACCTATTTGGACCTCTAAGTACTCTTGGATGATTTAAAAAGGAAGAGGAGATCTAAACCCTAAACCCTAAACCCTAAAACCCTAAACCCTAAACCCTAGACCCAATTTTTTTTCTAATCATATATTTTTTGAAACGTTTCTATGACATAGACTCTTCCTTTGAATATTTATATAAATTCTAGATGTGCATGGCTTTTCAAAAAAAGAACCTAACTGCCACTAAGTGAGGAATCAATTAATCAATTAAATAAATAAATAATCTTAGAAAATAAAACTTTGGTTATAGAATTGAAAGGCAACCAAATTTAATTTTAAGGTCCTACAACAAAATGAATGCTAAATTAGGGTTTAGGGTTTAGATTTAAAGAGATTTGATGACATGAAAACATATAGAAGACATATGAATAAATTTTTACAAGTAAATGAGAAACCCCACACCTAAACTTAGTGCTTTGAATAAAATATGTGACATTTTTAGGAATAGCTTCAATATATCAACAACAGGAATTTTAGATTCTAAATTATATAAGTTGTTGAGTTATGATGGATTTTGAACCTATTTGGACCTCTAAGAACTCTTGGATGATTTGAAAAGGAAGAGGAGATCTAAACCCTAAACTACAAGTTTCTCAAAAATGTAATTTGAATTTTCCAAATTGAAATGTTCATGCTACAAGTTAGCTTTGATACACTAGTTTAGAGAAAGTACAACATTTAGTTTTCCTAATCTAGAACAATGCCACTACACATGAGAGTTAAAATAGGAATTATATTACACAATTGTCCTATAGATCTTATGAATAACATCCTATAAATTAAGGCTTAACTATGATCATAATGCATCCTTACATAATTCACAAAGGATCTCATCCAAATAAGAGAAATGGGTAGAAATCATTCATGCTTCACATTTTAATATTTATTTGATTTAATAAAATTTATGTGTCTAGCTCTATCCATATTGCACATAGTCTATCTATAGCCCATTTTAGGTTTATGTAAATTAGGGTAAATAGCCCATTTTAAGTTTAGGTAAATTAGGGTAAATAGGGTTTTAGGTTTACGTTTTAGGGTTTAGGTCCAAGGATTAACCTATGTAAATTAGTTTATAGGGACCTATGTAAATTTTGTAACCTAGGGTTTCTGGGGTTTTGAAATTTCTAAGTTTTAAATGTGTTTAATTTAGGTTTAGTTTTTATGGTTTTCAATTTACAATTTAAATTTCTTTGTTTCGTTGACATTTTTGGTTTTTTAAATGCAATTAAAAACTATAAAACATTGAACTGAAACACACTAAACAAACAAAAATTGAATACTAATTAAAAAAATATATATATATATAAAGCAAAAAAAAAAAGAAGAATTCAACCAATTTGGAGGTCGAGGAGGTTGCTAGTGTCGATGGGAGGAGGTGGCAGTCAAAATTTTGTTCAGTCAAGGCCTTTAAAATGTGTACGCACTCTCCTTTGTTCTTCTCACTCTCAGATTAGAATGGTGGAAAATGAATTACCGTCGTTTATTTAAAAAAACAAATACTTTCTCAAAACGCATATGCGTTCTAAACGCGTACGCGTTTTAGGTTCGCGTACCTGAGTCTGAATGCATACACGTTTGGATCCAGGCTCGGGTACCTGATTTGTAACGCGTACGCGTTTCCTGCGAAACTTTTTTTTCCCTGAGATTTCCCCTCTTCGTGTACCCAACTTCTTGCTTTTACCCACGAGGTACCTTGCTATGGTAGGGACCCATACCCTGTGCGGGCCCCACAACCTGTATCTATAATCGGTCGTAGCTTTTACTAGCCGCTTGGCCGACTCTTTCAAACACCGGCGATAGTTCCAGACTGGCAGTCACATATGCTGCCCGACGACTTTCACAACCACTTGACGCCTTATTCCCGTGTGCAGACCTCTTTCCGACAATGAGGAATTTTTTCAGTGTCTTTAGGTTTTTTGTTGACTGTGCTAACTTCCCAATGGTTGTGACCTTTTTTTGTGGTCTGGTTGAATTTTCTAGTGGCCGGCTGTTTTTTCCAGCCAGATCCTTCATTTAGACAATATTCTATGCAGTTTGGGAATATTCCGTCAAATTTTGTTTCTGCAGAGGCCATTTTTTTCTGTGAACTAGGGAATATTCCTCAGAATATTTTGTTGATGTCAGCTTGACATCATGTTGACGTCAGTGGTACAGATGTACCCTATGTCCCCATTTGACCCCCTTTGTGCCCTAAAAGGGGTGTTTTTTTCATTTGGCCATAACTTGGACATACAATATCATTTTTTGACAAACGAGATATCGTCAGAAAGCTGGTTCCACCAAATTTATAGTGGTATGGGTTTCATCACATGTTTTTGTTGCTAGTGAATTCTACAATTAGTTGAAGTTAGAGGAGCTGTTTTCAGTCTCGAGCTCATAACTTTTGACCAATTTCTCTGTTTTTCACAATCTCAGTGGCATTGGAACCGTCTTTAAGAGCTCTTTAGTTCCATCCATGCAATTTTTCTAGATTTCAATCTAGGTACATTTTAATCATATTTTTGCATTTTCACACTCTAGTGAATTACTTGGATGTTTTAGCTTATGGGAACTTCTTGTTTGTGTGGGTTGCTTCATTTTTGGTTGTTCTTAATGTATTTAAAGTCTTGTGTCCTTTTTATGAAATTTTGAGAATCATTTGTAAGCAATATTCTATGTAAATGCACTAAGATAAAGTGCCACACTATTGTACATGTATTCTAGGGGATTTTGCACATAAGGTTGTGCCATGTTCTGTACTTGCACTATATTATAAAGTTCCATGGGGAGGTTGTGTAGTTCCTTTGTTTTTGCCATCACACCTTTGTTCGGTGAGTGTCCCTCCATGGCAACAGTGGATCCATACAATTCCAACCTCATACATGTGTGCTTTGTTTTGCACACCACTTTTTTAGTTGCAGGTGCTTTCTTGTGCACTTTCAGATGTTGTTTCTTCTCCTTCATGCACTACAGGGTGTTACACAACATTTTAGTGGATCTATTAGGCTCTCCTAGTCAACATTATGGGGGGTATTATACTGTTTGTGCTAATGCTTCCTTGGTTTTGCCTTGGAAGGAATCTTTCATCCTTAGTTGATCAGTGTTCTTTAGACTATTAGCACCTGTATTTTCAACTTTCAGTGGTTGAGTAGTGTCATTGGGGTCACTCGTACATAATCATGTGCCATCTGTATTTTTGATCATTGTTCAAGTAGTGTCATTGGGGGCACTCATGCAGATTGTTGTCTTCTTGGTCCTGATCATCCTATCTTCAAGGAGGTTCTTTAGCATCGTAGCAGTCATCTTTTGATAGTTGTTTGCAGCTTTGTCTACTTCAGTGATGTTCTTCATGTCTTGTGCATCTTTTTTTAGAGAGGATTTTTTCCCACTGGGTTTTCTCCTTTACTCCACTTTACAAAGATTTGGTTGTGATCGGGTACCTCATCAAGCCTAGTTATCGGGACCCAACTTTTCTTTCTAGCTTGTAGTTGCATTGTTTTCATGCATTTATTTTGTAGCTACTCCCTAAGTTCATGTTAAGGGGGGGTGTTAGAGTAAAAGGTTTATTACTTAATCATTTGATTAAGTCACCTTTTATTATTTCAATTAAGATAAACTTAGTTTGCATTTTGTAGGCATTTAATAATTATTATAATTATTAAATGCTCCCTTTTCAGGTTACACTTTAGGGTTTCTTGATCTCCTTCATAAGGATTGATCTCATTGTATTTTTATTCAATTCTCTCTGATTAATGCATCTTTAACTTCAAAGCACCCTTTTCTTTTTTTTCTACACTCTTCCTTTCTATGACAGGTTATTTGCATGTAGGTGATCTTTAGGTTCTGTGAAGTTGGCTTTCTCAACTTCTACATTCATAACAATATAGCTCTCAAAGGACAAGTTATGTAAGTATTTGGGAAAAAAAGAAACCACCATTGGCATCATGGATGCAAGATAAGGGCACATTTACCTTGGTTCAAAGGTTTTCTTAAAGGATTTATAGGCCTTTAGGGAAAAATTAAATGTTGAACAAAAGAAGAACCCAGACAAAAACAAGAATAAGGAGGTGGTCATTGTGCTAATGGAATTTCAAAAAAACTATGATCCTAGTCTATCAGTGGAAGAGTTGTCTACTATAGAGGCTTTGGTCTCGCTTGGTGACTCTGATAATACCTGGCTCTTACTTCTTAGGAACTTGTCGATGTTCTCCTTTTGATTTTTGACTATCAATTATTTTGGGTTGTATCATATCCTAATCCTGATCTTGTAACCATTGTATCATTAATAGCACAAAATGCTAGTATACTTGTAATTATCTTTTGGGGTAGTTGGTTTTGTTGCTTTTGTAATGTATATTTTGTGTCTTCATGGGCTAGGTTGGTCATGTATATCTAGTTTTTTTTTTGTCTGTAACTTGTACAAATTGTATAGGGTTCTTGTGATGTGGTTGCTGATGCTTATACTCTGGCTCTTTTTGTACTGATCGCTTTATACTTAATACAAAAAAATCCTAGGGAATTAGAAAGAATGATAAATTTAGAGTTAATTTAGACCCAAAACCCTAAATGAAGTGCATGCATATCCCTATAATCAAACCTTAAGGGGTGTCTGCATCAACGTGTGAACACCAAAAATTAAATATTTTTTTTCTAAACTAATCTAGGATAATAAAATAAATGCACAAAATTTAAGCATAAATAAAATTAGAGTAATCAATATTGAAACTAGGAATGGAAAATTGAAATGAATGAAAATTTTAAAATTTGAAGTCAAGGAGGATTGACTTGAGATATGGAATCATGAATATCAAGATGGTGAATAATTGTATAAAAGTGCAAGAAAAGAGGCATAATATATTATAAATATGTAGGAATAAGTGTAAATAAAAATAGGAAAAAAAAATTGTATATAAATAGATATAAATGGGGTAGCTAATCCAAAATGAGATCAATTTTGAACAATAATACACTATTTTTCAATATTTAATTATATTAAAAAATCCATAAAAAATGGCCAAAGCTAAATGGGATTTGGCATGGGTATGTATGCTTCACATTTAGAGCATTCAAGAAGGTAATATCATATAAGGTCATTGACCACTCTATTTAAACTTCCTTTGGTTCATTAATCAAATAATTGATAGCACTTTTAGATCTTGTCTACACAAAAGCATAAATAATTATCCCATTTTTATTGATTTTTTTAAACTATCAAACCAAATAATACTTAAAAGTGATGAGGAGTAAATGTTTGTGTTGATAGATCTTCTATTGTTGATATCATACTAAATGATCACTCAAATTTATGTTATTTATAATTTTCTAAGATATCTAACCATGTATACTTTAGAGGACACACTATGAAAAATATATATTACGAAAAAATCTCTTGTGAGTTCTCACCCAAAAATCAATATCAAAATTGATTATCAAAGAGTACTTTAAGCAACAACATATATTGCTAGTAAAAATTAGAATTTTCAAATTTTTAATAGTCATGTTAAAATGTCATCAATTGGTAGCATCTATCATTTGAGTTCATAAAGGTAATATATATTAAACTTAAAAAATACATCTATTTTTTTAGACTATAAGAATCAACTTAGTCCTCTATAACCTACAATATGTTGAGAAATTTTTTAACATGATCGACAATGGTGGAACAACACACCCTCTGGTACCACAAAGATAAGAGATTAGACCTTGTGACCTCTTGCTTGCAACATGATGCTTTAACTAATCAAGCCAAGACCTCCATCCATATCTATATTATTATTTAAAAACAAATAAAAAATGTAATTTAAGAATATTATAGCATTATATAGAGTATTTTATATAACTTTTATAGTCAAAATATATTTAATCTCTAAATACACAACAATTAATATATAAGTCTTTGTTAAATGTTCTTTCCTATAATGAAATGAAATCAAAGAACTAATCCAAAATATTCCTAAAAGTAACGAGTAAAGACTTTGGTACTACATATATCTTATTTATTTTTAGTGGTCTATAAAGGAGTATTTTCAAGCAATGTATGTGTATTAACACTTGTTCCATTTCAAAACCAAAGGCTAAACTTCAACAAGAGTTCTACATTTCATTGGTTTGCATCATTTTGAAATTCAAAACATAAAGACTACTTTTATGTGATTGAAGTTGAATTTTTTTATTTGTGTTGGTTGTCCTTTATAAAAGTGTGACACATGTTTGTACTTTTACCCTAATGCTAGATTGAATATTTCTTGATTCCACTATATAAACTTTTTTTCTTCATCAATATTTTAAATCACACTCCATAAACTATCATAAAGATGAAAAAACAAAAAAAATAAAAATAAATTAAATTAAACAATAATAGATTATAGAAATAATCTTAAAAATTGATATAAGCAAAACTTACAATTTACTTTTAAAGCTATTTTATTCATATTACAATGCTATACTTAAAATTATAATTATATGTTGAACTTTGTAGATATAAAAATTGTTTAATTTAATTTATAACATATTTTGGTTCTATTTAAACGTCAAAACTTTAATAAATACCATAGTTACTCAAGAGGGGCTCTTGGTCGTCCATATCTTCAAAAATATTGTTGGGTTTCAAATTACCATGAACGAGATGACTACTTTTATATGCTCCATGCACTTTGTGTAGATACACCAAGGCACCAATAATTCCTTGAACAATTTTAGGACATGTTTCCTATTTTAAATTGAGATTTTGGTGATATCATTGATTCAGAGCTTCTCATTCCAAATATTCCACAACAAGCTGATTGTAATCCAAACCAAAGTTGAAGTTCAATTGGTGTACTAGATTACAGTGGCAAACATCAGTGAACACATTACAAACCTTGGTAAAATTGTGATTTTCTTAACATGAGTTATTATAGGCATAATTTTCTGTTGGGTTATTAATACCCAATCAAAATAGATGTTTATGAGGGTGATGATATGTTTCTTGATTACGACATCTATTAAAATTGAAGTCTTCCAAAATATGATACGAGATATGAGGTAGTTGTGTGCCCCAACAAACTTTGATAAAATGAGTATAAGTATCTTCTTGACTCCTAACCAAAAAGATATCAACATAACGTGTGTTGAAATATAAATAACAAAACAAACTATGATAGAAACCTTTCATTGAAAAACTTCAAAACTTTGAAGAATCAATGCCGGTGCCTAAGATTCATGAGCGAAAAAATGTCTTAACATACGCTCGTGAATCAACAGCTTTCAGTTACGACAATACACCTACTTTGCGATATATGAGCGTTCCACACGCATTTATAACCCAGGGATATTGGGAGAAAAGTCTGATTAGACGACTTGTCTGTCTTAGACCATTTTTTCCTGGTAACGATTACTTTTATAACACATGCAATTGACTGAGAAACTAAACTACAGATATTAAATGCACAACTACTTTCATGAGGGATCCATAATTAGGACCCACTCTCTTTATTGTCGAAAAGGTGCGAACGCTATTCGCTCAAATGGTATTGACTTGGGACTCATGAACTTCGAAGAACTTTTGTTGAGGCGTTTATGATCAATACTGTTGTAAGGACATAAAACAATTTTAAATTTAGGCTAGTTAAGTTCTCATATTTATTGTTGTTGGTTGATGTTATATGGTTTTTACAGTTGTTCAAGATTGGGACAGTGGCTGTTATTATTGTATTTTGGTTGGTGTTTGCTCATCTCTTTGGTTAGTCCTGGATTGTAATCTGCTATGGTTCAGTCTTATACAATGTTCAAGATTGGGACAATGACTGTTATTCTTGTATTCCATTGGTGTTTCTCATCTCTTAGAGCTGTTCAAGATTGGAAGAGTGGCTGTTATTCTTGTATTCAGTTGGTGTTTGCTCATCTCTTTGTTTAGTCCTAGGCTGTAATCTGATGTGATTCAGTCTTATACGCTTGTCTTATTGTTTTATTTTTCTTTCTCTTGCAGTTCCCTTTTGGACTGCTCATTATTTATCAATGTATTTCAGCTTTGTTCAATAAAAACAAAGAAGATAAAAGTATTTAATTGATTTTGATAGTTATTAGATAATTGTCTATTATTTAATTATAATATTTGTGTTATAATTTAAAATTGTTTAATTGAACATTTTGTAATATTTATAAGATATATTGTTTGGACAACACTTACTCTGCATATTTTGGATTTATCTTTACGTGATTTAATCACCATATCTTCTTCATCTTTTATCAATTGATATTTATTCAACCTTCTAGAAAAGATTGCATCTTATTCATAAAGATATGGGCTATCCAAAAATATCTTGCATACTTACAATGGTATGACATCCACAATTACCTTATCCTATAACTCTATTGAATATGCTAAATTGATCACATACTATGTCTTGACTAAAATTTCAATTTCGTTCTTTAGCTGACCCAAGGAATAAGGTTTTGGAAGCCTCCTTATTTTTTATGGAAGCTCCCATACAAACTTTTGGGAAATTAATTAAATTTGCTTGAGAAGAAGTATTGAAACGAGCATTGATTTTCCTACCTTTAATTGTACCTTGACATGAAATAGCTTTGCAGATTCATCTTCATCTTGAGGATCATCACAAACCATATTTGCACCCTTTTACATAGCTGCACATGAAATTATATCATCCATATCCAAAGCATGCTTGATTTATTTTACTTTATGCATATGATAACATCACTTTCATTCTTTTTATATATATTTTTTATACGGGTGTATCTCCAAGTTCAACTTCTAATAATCATTTGTATTATGAATCTACTTATCATAATGATTTCAAAACTATTTTTTTCTTTTCTTATCATTGCTACTCTTCATAATGGTGTTAGTGGATTCAATGGCCTTCACATCATTCTTTCTTTGTTGGAATACATTCCTTATTTCCCTTCCTTCTTACCATACTACTTGTCTTTCAATGAGTTAATTTTCTTCTTATCCATCTATGAATAATCAGACTATGCACTAGCCTCATCAATATTTTGAGGTTTACCCACTATAACAACATTATGAAAAATGTCCAAAGAAGTATCCAATATAATTCATTATTACATATTAGCTAAGTACAATGAATTATGTCCACTTTTTAGCCAAAAAGTAGAAGTTTTTTTTTTTCTAAAAATCAATAGTTTATCATTGTTGGAGTAAAAAATTGAAGCATTTAAACATAGAATATTAACTTGGTGTAAAAATGTGAAATGTAGGATTTTATTTCTAGTTTTTAAATCTGTAATTTATTCTATTTCATAGATGATAAAATTTGGCTTTCTATAAGATGTACATAAGTAAATTTCTTAAAATCATATGTTTTGAGCCAAAACACGCATGTGTGCAGCTAACATAATTTGACCAAAATAAAAGTGTTTTTCTAATTCCTTTTGTGAAAAAATGCATATGATGGTGAAGTTTGATCAAGATTTTTCTTCACTTTTTAATAAGTAAATTTTTTAATAAATTTTGTACTAGCCCTAATTTATTTTTCTTAAAACCCCCGTTGGTGGATATAGTTATGGGTTCCCTCCCACCCATTATCCTACATCCACCCACCCGACTATATCTTTTCCCACCTCAAGATCAATCTTTTCAATCTCGGAAATGGTTGGGTGGATATAGTTGGCCTCCCTCGCACCCTGAGAATGGAAAATGCAAAATCAATCTTGTGGGTGGGTGGTGGATATAGTTCTAGATAATCAATCTAGCCAATGCACCAATCAATCTCTCCTCTTTATCACCCCCTTCTACCCAACACAATCAGCCTTGCCTCTAGTTATAGCCATTCATTCTACGCTCCATTGATCATGGTAGTATAGATGATGGTCCTGAGGGCCCCATTTATCGTGTTAATAAATTTAAATTGATTAATTATTGCTCTATGTTTACCAAATATGTTCATCAATATAGGAAAATTGAAGATTGTCCTGCAGAATGGTATTCACCATGGGATCCCACAAAATTGGATCCTCATGGGCCAAACAATATTCTGATCTTGGACCATCACAAAGAAAAGTATAGTTTTGCAGGGAAGAACTATGGTTTTCCCCCCAACTTGGATTTAGGGTGGATCACCTTCATTATCTTACATATATCCTAGTGAGTCGATACATATTAGCAACTAATGGTAACAACCACTCATTATAGGTTCCAACATCACTTTGATCGAGCACTTCTATCTATTCCTAGGAGAGGATCAAAGGTGGGCCAAGGGATACTCAAAAACACGATCTGATCCAAAATTAGTTGTAATAACTACTTTATTACACTAATTTGAAATCTAATAAATTAATAAAGTTAAATAAGAAATTTAAACAACTAAAATTTGACAAAAGAATAATGATAAAATAGAAATAATACACAACAGTTGATAACAAATTCCATCCTTCTTAGGCTACATATCTAGGTCCATTTCAAACAAGGAACCAATCCATTAAAAGTGATGAAAAATACATCAAAATGGCTTCCAATCTGCAAAAGAGTCTTTGATGTTCTTCTCAAAAGGAAAAAGCATCATTTTCACAACTTATAACAATCTCTTCCCACAAGAATAACACAATTTTGTCTTTTCTCCAATAATGGTTTGTGCTATAGAAATACATGTATCTCACTTATATAGTATTTGGAATGTAAATGGCGTAGTGGTAAAGGCACTACACTTTTGCATGGGAGATTGGGGTTCAAATACCACTTACTCTATTGGATAAGATTTACTTTAAATAACATCCAATCCACAAGCCTATGTTTAGCATATATGTGACCTAGTGGTAAGGCAAGTTAAATATTTTGGAGAGTATATTGGGTTTGAATCCCCCCATATCTTCTCCATAAATAAATATACCAACAAACTTCCATTTTCCCATATTGATCCATGTGATAACCTATGATTGGTCCATGTGGCAACTGTTGGGTGGTTAACATGGCACTATTTGATGCATTTATGTGTGCCACGTGTCAAATTTAGTTTTTCCATGGGTCAATTTCTCACCATGGCACATGTCACCATGCCATATGTCATTCTCATCATACCACATGTCAATCTGTGAGTGTTCCATGTGTCAATACATGCCCATGTTTTTCCTTCAACTTTCAGAGGCCAATTTTTTTGCATACGACATCTGTTTGAGCCCATTCAAAATGTGTTGGAAATCTCTTGATAAGCTCTATGAAATAGAGACCTTTTCATCAAAAATTTGAAGCCATCAATTTGGATTAGTTGTGGGAATCCTCCTAGATCAATCCTCCGCACTAAGAAGCTTTTTGACCACCAAAAGTTTGATTTTAATCAACAAACAAGTGAGGGTATAGATCCCCCACTCTTCCAATTTCCATCCATCATGATTTACATGGATGCATTCCTTTTAGACCTACACAAAGATATTCCACATTACCTCTTCACAATGTCCTAATCTGTTTGTCAAGAATAACATCTTCCTGCAATGTATGGAGATATTCAGGAGCAAAATCATCTACTGAATGAACTGAAACATTCTCAATCTAATCCATAATCATAGGAGGCTCATATAGTTTTAAGTTTTTAACATTCACCAGTAAATAAATTTGCATATATGGAGGTAAATCTAATCAGAAAGCATTGTCATCAATCTTTTCCAAATTTGTAAATGGACCATACCTAATTGGTTTGAGCTTTATGCCTTCACCTTTAAGGCATTCTTTGCTAATATATAACCAAACTTGATCAACGAATCAAAAATGATGATCAATTCAATGCTTGTCATTCCTAGCCTTATACTTATCTCGAATCTTTTCCAATTGTTCATGCACAACTTGATGAACCAATTGGATCTTATGGACATGAACTTTGTGGATTTTTCTACATTGCTATATAGTCCATCCACAACTAGATCTTGCCCAAATGTGAAATCCAAAGGAGAATTAGGAAAATATCCAAAACATGTCTCAAAATGAGACCTTTATGTAGAAGAATGTATAACATGGTTATATGAATGTTGTAAATAATGCAACTTCTCATCCCAAATCTTAGGATGCTTGGTACAATATCCTTATAGTAGATGTATCAATATCTTGTTGATCAATTTTTTTGTCCATCGGTCTATGGATAAAAATAGTGATTATTTGAAGCTTGGTGTCTATTAACCTCCACAAAGTTGACCAAAACTCCCCAAGGAAGTGAGATTCTCGATTAGATACAATGGGTGTGGGAAAACTGAAATGAACCCAAACATTCTGAAAGAACATATGTGCAGTCTTCTCTCATGTCACCTACTTTGTACAAGGCATCAAGACACACATTTTTATAAATCTATCCACTAGCATATACAAGTGATCATGCCCTTTTCTAGACATAGGTAGATGCCCTACAATATCTATACATACACTTTCCCATGGACAAGAAGGTACGAGAAGTGGCATATACAAACCTCTTTCTTTTGTTTGGTTTGATAGTAGCACACATGATGCATCCCTTTACATGTTTGGACATAGTTTCATTCATTTGGGGCCAATAACAATAACATTACAACTGAGCTACTATTTTGTTTACACCAAAATGACCAAGAATGAGAAGTATGTGCTTCTCTAATTTTACATGTAGTCTTTCATTCCTTGGAATAGACAATTTACCAAGATGATATAATAGTTTTTCATGAATGTGATAATCCAATTCTTCTACTTGAGTACCATGGATTTGAAACAAAGAAAAAGAGGTTCACCAAAATGAATCAATAAGATGATGAACCTAAATTTCACTAGAGTTTTATTCAATTTATGAGGGGTATAATGCATAAATAACAATCAAAAATCAATCCTAACTATTATAAAAAAAATAAGAAAGGTTTTAAGATGCTGAAACAATGCGCACCTTGCTAAAAAAGGTGTTGTTTTAGGCCTCACTGAAGACTAATTCGCCCAGTGGAAAATGGATCCCTGCTAGGGTTCTGGAAAAGTGATTTCTGGGTTCTGTTCTTCAACATCTGAACTCCTAGCTACTAGGTGTTTAGCTCCTGAAAGTCAAAAATAAATTATGTAAAGTTGTTCCCATGATCTTGCAACAAAGATGACAACTTTTGCAACTTTACAACCTTGACAACTTTGTAACTTTTGTTCTCCACTTGATCTTCAATCTATTTAACCTACAATCACAAATCAAGAGAGAGGAAAAATTGTTGTTTGTTAGGGTATAGGGGTTTGTCTTGGTCAAACCCCATTAGGTAATTAAAATTTGTAATGAAACAATACATAAAGGAAATATGAATGAACAAAAATGTGTAACAACTCACCAATCCTCAATTGAACCTTGGAATGCAAATCTGAAACTTAGCATGAAGTGGCCTCAATGTATGTAGATATTGATCTTGAATTTGGGTGTGAAAAAATGTTTGAATTGGATCTTCAATTCTACATCAACATATTAGCTCAACAACATGCTTGATGCACTATGCATCTAACATGATGATATGACCTTTGATTGTTGCAATAAAACTCTAATATAATCTACTCTTGAAAGCCTTCTTGCATGCTCTATAATTCTCTTGTAAAATCTTAGGATGCTTGCATAAAGATTCTTAGATGAAACTATGTGAAATTACCTTATATTTATACTTATCTTAAGATTTAATCCCAAAATTCAAATAACACAATTCAACATCAGTTCTAGGATTCAAAATCATTAAAATCCCACCAAGAATATTTTCAAAAAGGGGTGTCCTAAGTTAAGGAGGACCCATTCTCCATAGGGCGAATGGGTCCTAGCACACTCAACTAGGACATGCTTTGGGGACATGAAATAGTATGTAAAAAGGGGATCCTAGGACCTAGGAAGGACCCATTCGCCAGGTGGTGAATGGGTCTCAGGTCACTAGCCTAGGACTTAAACCTTTCCAAATTAAGTGTTGTGAAACATTATTAATGAGTTTCAGGATTCGTCCTTGAAAAAATGCAATAAATTAGGCTTGGATTTGAATTTAAGGGGAAAATTAAGCCTTAATTAACCTCAATTAATTAATAAATCCCTATATTAGTGTGAAAATATAAAGAAACACTTTACAAAACCCTAAATAAGGCACACTTAAGTGTATTTTATCATTAATTAATTATTCCCAATCTAAGCGTGAAAAGGGGTTGCTTTCTTCTACGTTATAGGATTAGTGTTTCATATACATCCTTGAAATGTTCATCTCTAACATACTTCTTGATATAAATTTCATGAGCTAAAGAACCATGTTATAAAATAATGGATGCATTAATAGAAGGTCTTGATAACATATCAATAACTTTTTTTTTAATACCATTCTTATACCTGATGACCAAATGGAATTGATGCAAGAATCCCATCCACCAAAACTTTTGTGACTATTGTAGCTTGGATTGTGATTGAAGATACTGCAAAGGCTGATGATCCGCATGGATGATTGTCTCTTTTCCCATTAAATAGTTTCTCCACCTTTTCACACTTTGAACATAAGCATACAATTCTTTGTCATAGGTAGGATAGTTTCTTACTACACTAGTGAAGGTCTTAGAATGGTAACAAATTGATTTCCTTCATTGTATTAAAACTGATCCCATGGAATAATCACTTGCATTAGTTTCAATATTGAATGGTTGTTGTAAATCTGGTTGTAGCATAGAAAAATGCACCCCTTTATATTTTCACACTAGTTTGGGCCCTACTTGCTAAAATTGGGCTTCTTTATGCTTTATTTGGTCCTATTTTACATCCACAACCCTTATTAAATACATTTTTCTGAGGATAATCCCGACACTTAACTAATGGCCAATCATAATTCATGTTTTTGGGTTGTGTGGTCTAGATCTAGTGATCTGGGACTCATACACCACCTTGGGTGTATGGTTCCCACCTAGGTTTCGAGGCTTGATCCTGAATATTGCATAGAATTTAACATTTCTTGAAATTTGTGTCCCAAGCTTAGGCTACTAGGACTCATATGCCCCAACTGGTGTATGAGTCATGCTTTAGCTTGGACCTATTTTGAATTCAATTCTTGGCAGGATTTTATTCACCTAGATCTAATGTTTTCTTGTAGTGTTGTAATTTTGGGAAATTTGGAATAAACAAGTATAAACACAAGGTTATTTCACATATTTTCTCCTAGAAAGTTTACAAGTCAAAAAGTTATCATAAGAGCACTTTCAAGAGAGTTTACAAGAGTATTCAATAGCTGATTATCAAGCATTTGAATCATCAATACAAGATTCAAGCATCATGTCAAAGTCATAATGCATCATGTGTGTTTTTGAGCTAACATTTGTGATGGAGGTTTTCATGATTCAAGCAAGCATTCAAATACATTATATCATATCAAGATCAAGAGTCAAGATCCACATCCATTGGTGCCATTTCACACAAGATTGTAGCCTTTATCTCAAGGATTTGGTGAGTTTCAATATTACATATTGTTCATTCATCATTCCTTCATTCTATTTCAAGGTTTGATTACCAAAACGGGGTTTGACCAAGGAAAACCCCTATCCACTAACAAATCAAAAATTTTCTTTCTTCATGTGTGGTTGTAGATCCAGGTGATTTAGAGCTTGAAGATCCTTTGAAGACAAGGTGTAAGATTGAAGAAAGTTGTCAAAGTTGTCAAGAAGTTGTCATCTTCACGAAAACTCACCTACAACTCATAATTAAAACTTTCAAACTTGGGGATCAGACAAGATGAAAGCTATAGAAGATCACTCAAGGCTATAGAAGTTTCAGTCAAACCCTAATATTGGGGCTAAATCACCACCTTGGGTGTATGAGTCTTAGTATACCTACTTTTAGTAGTTTTCTATAGATCCTGGTTTGTCAACAACAAATTCCAAATTCAACATAGAAACCCTAACTAGGACTAAATCGCCCATTCTGGCGTATGAGCCCTAGTGCACATCAAGATCAACAATTTTTAGAGTTTTCAGGTTTTGCTTGTTCATCTTCATCTTGTAGATGCTTATTAATTCATCCGCAGTTTATTATTCTAATTTTGAGTTTATTTTCTAGGTCATATAGTTAGATTTCATATTACTTTTATTTCTTTCTTTCTAAGCATTTTCTTAGTGGTGAACCCTCTCTTTAATCACACCTAAGAAAACCCTCATATATAGTCCTTCCCTCAACTGAGTCACTTGGTTGAGGGATCTTGGTTTTCTAATTAACTAAGAGTGAAATAGGTCCTAACCCCCTTGTTCCATCTCCTAAAAGGTGGAACCCTATTTCCTTTGATTCATTTTGGTGAACCCAATGTGAAGACACTTGCATTTATGTTTTTGAGAATATCATAGTCCTAGATCTAGGTTAACTTCGCATTAGATCTTGCAAGTTAGTTAATTTTCATTTAAGGATTCTAGAAATTGCATTAGTGAGAAGTGCATATAGGTTGCATGTTTACATCTTAGATGATTCAATTTCATTGAAATTCTATAATTACAAATAGCTAAGTCAACATACAAGATAGAAACCTTAGAATCAACTCAAAATTTGCTGAATTTAGTGTCAAAACCCTAATCAAGGACTCATTCACCCACTTGGGCTATTTAGTCCCTGTACAGGTTGCTTTACTTGATTTTTGGGAATTTTGTCTTGACTGTTATTCACTGTTTGAACCTTCCAAAAAACCTAACTGGGACTCATTCACCCATCTGGGTGATTTGGTCTCGTATCATACCTAAATCTGCATTTTATGACATTGAAAGCTTCATTTTTTATGTTTTAGTTTACTCTTATTAGATATCTATTTTAGTTTACTAAGTTTTTGTTTCATTCATTTCATTAGATCTAGCTTAATTTGGTTTCATTTCGAGTGCATTTGTAAACATAAGAATTGGAATTAAAGCATATAATTTATCTTGTGCTCATTGCATTTATCTTCCATTCCTGGATTGTCCTTTGCATGAGCTTTATAACTTGGTGTCCTATTGCTAATACTATAGTGAGACATATTTTGAGACTCGTGTCATCTAGCAATAACACAGTCATTGTGGATCTTGGGTTACCTAGCTCTTTCACTCATAGTGTTGACACTAGTTCACTAGGTATGGACCATACCTTTGACAACTCTTTACCTTCAAGTAGAATGACAACTGTTGAAATAATGGTTGCTATTGTTCCTCAAGAAAACATAATCCAAGGGTATGTGCAAGATCATCATGGAAAAAATAGGCCCTTAAGTGGCAAAAAATTTAGAAAAATTAGAGTTAGGCAATTTCACGTAAAATTTTGAATAAGTTATCTATATTATTTCAAAACTATGTAAGAATAGAATCTGTAGCAAACTGAATGTAGTTTCTAAACTACTAGGTTTGTTTAAAAAAAAATCTATTTGGAGAAAATTTGAAATTTCAATGCAATGGTACTTAAATTTTAGGAAAAAATAAGAAGTAGGTGTTTGTCTGACCACCCTAACCACAATAAAATGATAATATTTTTTATAAGATTTTAGATATAAGTGGAGGAATCATGCCCCAATGTGATGCATATTTTTTTGTAATTTTTTATTACAACTTTTTAAACAATATAAAAAATCATATGTCTGACCACCTTAACTTGGTCAAAACTTCATGAAATTCAATATTTCTTTTTTAATCCTATATTATGTGAAGCATAGAATGTGACACATGTTTTGGATTCAAAAAATGTGATACTGTTTGAAAGCTATAGATTTTTTTCAATCAACCTATCAATCAAGACTTTAGTCATAATTTGAATAGAAAATGAATAATAATTACTTATTAAATTCAAAGTAAAGCATAATTTAAATTATTGGAAAGTTGAGAATCTCCTTTAAAAACCCTTTTCATTTCACCAATTTTGGGTAAAAAAATAATCTTCAGCCACATACCAATCATATTGCCACTTTTTGGCCCATCATGATCCTGCACATACCCCTAAATCCATGGAGAATTAGCAAACCTACAACATCAAGTGAGTAATGACATTGCATGATTGAAAGTGAACAAAGAATAGAACTAATGTGCAACTTAGCTTAGATTTTTGGAAAATATCTTACATCAACAATTAGTTGTAGACATCCAAATTTGGACACTTAATTTATTCAAATTTATCACTTTTCATCTAAACATCCTCTTATCCGACTTAATTAAGTAATATTACTATTATTTAATTAATATCTTTAATTCTACCAAATCCCTAAGGTATTTAATTAATAATTAAATACCTTACCCTCCTTAATCCTCTTTTCATCAAATAAATATTACATTTATTTAATTCCTCACATGTTATTTTCATCTAATCCTAATCCATCTCCTATCTTTCATTAGGATGTGCATGTTCATCTCGATTAGATGTGTCACATCCTCCAACTTTTGCAAGTTGGCTTTAACTCTCATTTATCTTCTAATTACCGATTAATTGCTTCAATCATTCTCCAAGGAATTTTTAATTCCTTTTTATTCTTCCTAGATTCCCCTCTTTTATATGTGAATTTTTAATTCACATTCCATCCTTTCAAGGCTTCTAGAACCTTGGACTTGTCACAATCTCCACATGTGACCAACCTTGGACTTGCTACAATCTTCACATGTGACCAACCTTGGACTTGTCACAATCTCTACATGTGACCAAGTCCCACCTTTTTAGAGCCCATCTTTTATCTTTTAGACTTTCCTAGGAATGTGAATTTTTAATTCACCTTTATATCCCCAACCACCTTTCCTTTTCCTATGTAGATTTTTGAGGAATTCCAAAATTCCTCAAATGTCCCTTTCACTCCCACTTGGGGACAAGGAATCCCTTTTTGAGGAAATCTCCTCACTCCCCAAGGTGCATGTCCTTTTTCCACCTCATGTACCTTCTTGACACCTTACTTACACCTCATATCCCCTTGTCCACTTCACCCTCCACATGTCAAGATGTGAGGGCTTGTGGGTTCTCAACCCACCATAGCCCTTCATCTTGGCCTTGTTGGAGCAATCTTGACTGTTGAATTCTCTAGAGAATTCAAATTCTCCTATAAATACCCCCTCCTCAAGGGCATTTACAACACTTTTTGATTTGAGAAACTACATGCTGCCCATTTGCTTTCCCAAACACTTTGCATTCTCACAACTATATGCTGCCAATTTGAATCCTCAATCCTTTACCACCATTTAGCCATCTTTGTTAATCATTTGCACATCTAATCTTGCATTTTAGTCACTCAATCCAGCATCTAAGGAGCACACAAATCATTCCAATCAAGGGCCAATCAAGGAGAAATCAACAGCAAGGAAGGTGAAATCGTTTGTGTCTTATTTAGTTCATTTTTCTTATTGTTTATCACTATTTTGGCTAATCTTGAGGTGTCCTTGGTATTTTGTCATTCACATTTCTTAGTTGTTTTGCACATTTAGAGTAGGATAGATATCAAGGTATACATTTCTGGCATGCCCGGTGGGACCCACAAATGGGTTCTTATATTTAACCCTTGTTTTAGCTAAGAATTGTGCAGGAAAAGGTCATAGAAAGGCGGAAGCGTCCCTGTTTCTGCCGTAGAAAGGTGGAAGCGCCTCTGTTTCTGCTGCAGAAAGGCGGAAGCGCCCTCTACCTTGTCGTAGAAAGGCGGAAGCGCCCTCTACCTTGCTGCAGAAAGGCGGAAGTGCCCTCTGGTCTGTTCCAGAAAGGCAGAAGCGCCCCACATCTCAAAGCTTTACTTTCCTCTAATGAGTTAGCTGTGATTAGGGATAAATTTAAAAAGATTTTCTAACACGTTTCTTGTAGTGGGAGGGGCACAACTTTCTTGTTTTTTTGAAAATCTAACAAGTTTGTTGCAGAAAGGCGGTAGCGCCCCACCTTGTACATAGCGCCCCGCTTCTTACGCAGCGCCCCGCCTTGTACGCATCACCCCACCTTGTACGTAGCGCCCTACTTCTTACGCAACGCCCCACCTTGTATGCAGCGCCCCACCTTGTACGCAATGCCCCGCTTCTTACACAGCGCCCCGCCTTGTACGCAGTGCCCCGCTTTTTATGCAGTGCCCCGCCTTGTATGCAGTGCCCCACCTTTTGCGCAACACCCTCTGTCTTACCACAAAAAGGTAGAAGCACCCCAATTTTTGCTGCAGCAGGGTGGAAGTGCTCCAAAACAACACAGTTTGGAAGGTAAAACATTCATTTTTGCTTCGTTTTTGCTCCCATTTTTTGTTGTTTTCAAATAGTAACCCTCTAACATCATTTTGGCAAGGATAGTGGTGTTTTTTGCTAACGTTTTGCAGCATTTTGTGGCAAAATTTGACCAAGGACGAAGAAGAAGATAGCTAACATTTGCTTGCAGGGCCATTTATTCGATCAAATTTTTGATAAAGATAAAAAATATATATATATATATTTTTGCTGTTTTCGAACATAGTCTAATTAGGGGGATTGAACTTTGCTGTTTGCTGCAATTGCTTGTTTTTGTGCTACCCAAGGGGGCATTAATTTATTTTTTCTTTCCCCTTGCACTTCGTGTGAGCCTGGGGAGTAGTTGGAAACGGTTAGTGTTTTCTTCCTAGTGGGACCTGCTTGGGGATTTCATCACCCCAAGGGACGATTCCAACCACATGTACTGACGGGGTATATAAAGGGGGGAGAACGAAAGTTGTACCCCAATCCAGTCACGTCGTAATTGGCGGAGCGTCGAAGCTAGGGTGATACCTAGATAGACGTGAAGAGTTGGTCTGAGCCTTTCAGTATCTCGCTGGGGTTCCTGACTCATGCTTGTGATGGACTGGTGTTCACAGTTGTGCCTCACGTACCGAGAGTATATCGAGGACTCCCTAGAAGTCTTGTGCATCCTAGATTAAGACTTTGCCTTGCCATACCCTTAATATTAATTATAGGATTGTGCTTGCTTGCAGTGTTTTCTATGAAAAGTATATGAAATCTTTGATATTTCGGCCTTACTTTGTCATTTTGCGTCCTTGCCATAGCCTTTACCATCAAAATCAAGTTTTGTCCCACTGCAGAAAGGTGGAAGCACCCCTGTTTCTACTGCAGAAAGGTGGAAGTGCCCCTAATTTTGCTGCAGAAAGGCGGAAGCACCCTTGATTCTGCTGCAGAAAGGTGGAAGCGCCCCTGATTCACTGCAGAACGCTGTCTACGCCCCTGATTTTGCTGTCAACGCCCTGCAAGTACTAAGCTTAAGGTCTAGGGTCAACAAGGGTAATCTCATGTGATCAAGCTTAAGGTCTCTCTCTCACATCTTTCATCATCCAACCATACCCATCCAATGGTCTAAATCCAAATCCAATCCAATCCAATCCAATCTAATCAAATCAAATCCAAATCAAATCAAATCCAAATTAAATCTAATCCAAATCCAATCCAATCCAAATCCAATCCAATCCAATCCAATCAAATCCAATCGAAATCCAAATCTAATCCAATCCAATCCTATCAAGTTCATCCAATCACAATTATCCAATCAACATCATCTAATCATTTGATCATATCCAATCAAATTGATCTAGTACTTTAATAAAATTCATCAAATCATCTACCCGATCCAATCATTTGTCTACTGAATCCCATCAAAATCAAAAGCAATCCCATCCAATCATCCTAATCTGAGCTTTTGTCCAATCCTGATCTAAGATTGACTTAAATCCCAATTTGAGCTTTAGTCCATCATCTTTGATCCATTTTATTTATCCTTTCATCATCATGAATCCTCATCCTCCATCAATAGTAGTCAAGGGAAACCCTAATTACATCGATAATGATAACGAAAGTCTTGTCGATCAAGAGGTATACGACATAGATCCCCTTGACACTATCATATCTAGTAAGCTTTCTCCACCCACTTTCCAAAATCCAATTACTCCTATGAGCTATCCCATTATGTCTTCATCCA
>VDFB02152479.1:0-20324 GCA_007258455.2 Sequoia sempervirens
TGAATCTTGTCTTCTCATAGGTCTGAAAATATATCCTTTATATTGTACTTCCCTATATAGGATGCCCTATATGCATTACTTCATAAAATTTTAGGGCTTCATCCATTTTTCCTGCCTTGCAAAGGTCATTGATCATTTTATTATAAGTAAAGACATATAGCACAACACCACTTTCCATTAACCTTTTATGAAAGCTTATAAGCCTCAAGAATAAGAAATGTACTATACTGCCCATTAGCTAAAGGTTGGAGGTCAACACTATCTCCAAAATGCTTGATGGCCTCTTTAAAACATTTCACAAAAAATCTGTATCATTTCATGGTTGAGTTTTTTTTTGGTATTTAATGTTTGGCTGGGTTGTTAAAAAGGCTCACACATATAAATACAGGTCTGAAATGGAGGGATAGGTGTACTCCCAGTGGTGAATGAAGTGATTTGATGATACATATATCTATAGTCTTTCAAAGTTATGAGTGAAGGGCATGTTCCAACAGTTGATATCTTGACTTAAAAAAATGAAGGATTGGGATTATAAATCAGGAATGCATTCAGATAAGTCTATAAGTGTGGTGCCTGTTGCATTGATGCTCCTATCCTTATGTGCCATTTCATTTTATTTTGGGGGCATGTTTTGCTCTCAGAAGGATATATACCTTCTAGAACAAGAAGTTTCACATGCCCCTGTACAAGTGAGCTGCTCGACTGTTGAAGAGAAGGAAATAACATATGAAGAATGCAGCAGCAAATATGAAGATTAAACTCCATGCACAGACCCACAGGTTTATATTTTCAGATACATCATGTTCTAATTGTTTTAGATTTTTGGTGTGCAGTTTGGACAATTTGTTTCATTTCACGTTGTGAGCTATTGCACTCCAATAGCTTAATATGATCCACAAAGTAGAAGCAGTTCCAAGTGATGGCATGGGTGTACATGGGACCTTGATTAGTCATACCAACAGACAATCAAAGTGTATTTCATCTGCATATGGAAATAGCTGTAAATATAGAAATCAAAGGAAAAGTAAACATGCCTTGCCTAAGCTTCCACATTTGGACGTATGCCTAGCAGCGCACTTGTAACTATAATATTTGACAAGAATCTCTCTGCTGTTATGCTTTGATGGACGTTCCTTTATTATTACTAGATATCTGGCATAGTGAACATTAATATTGCAAGCCTATATTGAAATTGTTTCATTTAACATCACCATAGTCTCCACAAGAATATTGTCCCTGCTCAAAATGATGGAAACAACTCGCATTTTCTCAGAACAATCCCTCTTGCAACAATCTTGAAGATGAATTTAGGTGCAGTGTGGGAATCAAAACATACTCGAAGGTTCTTAATAACTTTAAAAATGTGCTAGATTATTTCTACCACCTCCAATAAAAAACAACAAACATGATTTACAGAACATAAAAGAATAGTTACATTTACATTCCCTCTAATGATCAAAACAGCAATCATTCCACCAAAAGTCTAAATCAAAGTATCTCTTAACGCATGTATTCATTGTTTCTTTCCTTCAGTATTCTTTGGCTTTCACACAAGCTCTTCTTGGCTGGGGGATTCCGACTTGAGAATGTTATTTGTTTGGGTGGTGGGCATTGAAGAGAAGTGCGCTCTGTTAAAGGCCATTAAAGTTAGATTTTGTATATTTAGAGAAAATGTAACATTCCTTTGGGGTCATTGACTGGCAGCTAACGTACCTACTATGTAATGCTACATTTTGCATTCATGTTGTGTGGATTGAAAATTAAAGGTTTAAAAAAAGCTTCATTATTTCATTTCAACCAAAAACTGTATATTACTTTTGTACAGATCTGAATGTTACTTTCAAAAAAGGAAATGAATATGTGTGTAAATGTATGAAACCCTCATACTTCTGGAATGTTTCTGGATGCATTTTTAAAATAAATTCTGTATATGAATAAAATAAAAATATGAAAATAAATAATCTTTACATATCCTATAACCCTGCCATTCCGTGAAACCACATTCCTTTGAGGCATTTTGTCAAACAGTTCGTGTGTCTTGTCTTTGGTTCCATTTTTGAAGGCACGTCCAATGTTGCAGTTGCAACTTCAGCATGTGAAAAGATTCCCTATCCTAAAATGCTTAAATGAATGACCATGCCCTGTTCCAAAACTAACAGTTTGGCACGAAATGCAGGGAGATTCTGACAAAGATCACGTCTTCTGGCTGTACACCTGCCAATTGTTTGCCTAAAAGTTATTCTCCAGGTGAATCAGAGATACCATGGAAATAAGCAAAGGAATTTCTTTTTAGAAGAATATATATGGGTGGACACAGCCAAGCTAGCTCTATTGGAGGGTCTCGGCATGCGTGACCCCCAGTGAGGTGCGTTATCCCTCTTAAGCGTGCTACCCTCCCCTTGGCCGCCTTCTGCACGACTCGCCTCTCCTTTCCTTGCCCAGAGATGACATCCACTCAGCCTTTTTAATGCTTTTTTCAACAGGAGCCATTCGACAGGTGATTGCAGCAAAATGGAGAGCATTCGAGGAAATTACCAAACCCTAGAATATCAAATGGAAGTAGATCTAAAAATATGGCAACACCATAATGGCGGTAATGGTTTTGACTAAGTTTTCAGTTTTTTGTTGAATGGATAAGGATTAAAAACCTCCCATAAGTTCATAACCTATTCGCAATGAGTTTTTTTTCAGCTTTATTGCATATAGATACGACAACAACATAATACGGGTCGTTGTTTTTTCGAAAATTTTGTTGCTTTGTTGTATAGATAAGAATTACAAACAAATTTCGTTATTTTTCAGCCACTCGATTACGATTTCACAGCCGCCGATTTTTTTTCCGGTGAATTTTTTCAGGCATGAGACAATTTTGATAGGCTATGCCCACAATAAATAGCCTATCGGCTAATTAAATTTTTAAATGACACATTAAACACATGATACCCTGTTTAAGAACAGGCCCTAGCTTATAGAGGCGTACAAGAGAATAACTTTACAGTCAAATATGTTTCTGATTTTATTTTTCAAATGCAGAAACTTAACTGGATTCTCCACCACGGTATAAAAAAACTACTCTATTTTTAAGAATATTGTGTGCTTTAGTTTAAAACTGTGTATCTTTTGAGCTAAAAAATATACACAGTTTACTGATGGATTTTTCACCCTTATGCTCATGGATGCACTATATTCAAGATGTTGATGCCGATCACAAAATAATCTACAAATATTAAACACCCAAAAAAGATGATAATGCACCGCGAGAATGAAATCTGGGAACCCTTGGATTTTAATCGCGCTTCCTCAATTTTCTGATAACGAATGTAAAAGATCACACCATTGACGGTACAAATAATCAACAAGTAAATCTCTTTCAGTATCGACGCAATCTGGGTGTGTGGGCGATATCCTATTTCGTAAAATATCGCCCAGCAAAATATGAGGGAGATAGCCGACAAGACCGATGCGAAAGTAACATAGTCCCATTTCTGGTCGACATCCTCTTGGCTCGGCTTCTTCACTTGTTGCTGTTGCAGGCCACTCTCAATGTCGTCCATGGGGTTTTCGTCAATGAAAAAAAGCTTCACAACAAAAGATGGACTCACTTGGATTCCAATTTCCTGTGTATTGTGATCGGGTGCGATGCCCTTCTTATGTTCGGAAAAGGGGTAAAGGCATCGAATGCTACGCGTCTTTCTTTGAAGATTCCAAGAACTTTCATGGCATTTATGGAATCTGTAGGGGAAAATATTCGGAAGGAAGTTACTACCAAATCAGTAAAACGCGGTTTTAGAATATGTAAAGTCAGATGCTTGGTGGGCCCAACTACAATCGTTCTAGTTTCCTTGATGATAGGATCTCTCTGTAAGTTATGTGACAGGTTCCTCTTAGAGTCGAATGCAATTGGTAAGAATCATAGTATGGAGTTCATTTGGCCTCGGTTGTCATTTTAGGTAGTTTAGGTTGTAGGTTCAACTTCTAATCTGTCCGCAATGTGGATGAAGATCTGTTGGACATCGCTATGAGAGGTTATAGGGGATTCATCCCCATTAAGAATGAAGCTTTGGGTCATTGGACTAAACTAGGTAGTTTAGGGTGTAGGTTCAACTTCTAATCTGTCCACAATGTGGATGAGGATCTGTTGGACATCACTTTGAAAGGTTATAGGGGGCTCGTCCCCATTAAGAGCTAAGCTTTGGGTCATTCGACTAAACTCCCAATTCCTCTTGGTAAAATAAATAAATAAAAAATTGAGTATGTTTCTTAATTCTGTCATTCGTCAAGGTTTAAATCTTTCAATATGCAATAAATAATGGGTGAGTTTAGGATTATACTTATGACAATTTTGATAAAAAGAATACTTTTCATCTTTTCAGTCCCTAGTTCTTAGTTAAAAATATATTAACTTAGGCTCATGCTTTGGATACCAATAAATTGAAAAGGTATAATTTGAACATTGGTAGAATCCTCAAACCAAAAAAAATGTGATTTTTTTGAAAATATTTGTGCACTTCATATTAATTTTCTTTTTTCAATGAAATAATAATAATTTAGATACATACAAACAAAAGTTATATGTTATGGAATAAGATTACTCTAAAATATAATTAAGTTTGAATTAAACAATTTAATAAATAAATATGCAAAAAGGAGTAATGAAAAATATGGATGCACTAGGTATTAGAGTTAATGATCTGTGTTTAATGAATTATGAGTTTAACTTATTTGTAAAAAAATTATTTAATGGAATCATATCATTAATTAAAAATACTATGAAATATAAGAATAAGTTATTAAGAAATGTTTATAAAATGAGACAAATTATCATTTTATTTATTTTTAAATCTACACACAAAATGTAAAAAATACTAGTTCACATTATGTTTAAATTCCTAATCGTTTTCCCGGTATAAGTGATAGAAATTGGAATTTTGATATAAATTGTTGATTTTGGTGTTCAAGTTAGGTCAAAATATGAGACAATTGTTGTGAGATCACCATATTTTCTAATAGTGATTTATCTCCACATTTGTGTAGTATAAATGCCTTTTTTCCAACAAACTCTTATCACAATTTGATGATTTTTATCTATAATGAATATGTCTATATTAGATAGGTGTAGAAGTATCTCATTCATAAGTTCTAGATTGGCACCCAAATTTTCACAAATTGGTGTCACTATATTATCAATAGTTTGAAAACTTCAAAAAACTACAAATTGCACTAGAAACATTTTCAACACTTGTTTTCTTTATAATAAAATTGTTGTTTGGATCCATAACTAATGATTTGCCTCATTTTCTAACCTTTTAAGTTGCACTTAAATGGGTTGTTAGTATTTTCATAGTAGGCTAGATGTGTATTTTCTTTCAGTACAATAGTATAATTTTTATCTATGATCACACTAGTTATTTAATCTATGAACACTTCAACCTAGACCTATTCAAACAAGGACAAACAAACAATAGTCTTCAAACAAGTTTAAACCAAAAATTCCCTGTGAAATTCATTCAAGCATAAGAACAAGAAAACAACATAAAATATCAAATAAAAACTAATGAAATCTCATTCGAATGCTCAAACCAGCATCCCATAGGGGAATTGGTGCTTCTTTGATGTGGAAAGAAGCCCTTTTCCCAATTCCTTGATAAGCTTGATGATGATTGATTGATCCTTGATGAAAAATGCGAATAACCTAGCTATGGATGATGGATTCTATGATGACTTGGATGAAAATGTGAATGAACTTGCATAAACTTGTGGATAATAACCTAGCATCAAAATCTGGATCTTAAATCAATAGAGAAGGCTTCTATTTATAATGAATAAGGATGGAGGATTGAAGAATAGGATGAATGCGGAATTAAAGAAGGGACCAATGGCATTGTGCCACTTGTCAACATGCTAATGAAGGAGAGGTGGAGCACATTTTGAACAATTTGCATGTTAAATGCATGTAGGTGAAATTTGAATTTGAAGAGATGACTTGTGTAAGAGGAGGTGTAAGAGAAATTAATACCAAGTGAGGACATGTAAGAGCCTTTAATGCCAAGTTGGAGGACAAAAGTCCTTTAGGAGGGAGAATTCAAATAAGTGGAATATTCCAAGAATATGCCATATTTGAATGAAAATAGGGTAATTAATAAATCAAATAAATTGATTTACATGTGTAACTTGCAAAAGCTAGAGGAATGGGAGATTTGTGTTAGGAGTTAATTAATCTGGGACTAATTAACTTAGATGAACTTATTTTGATGATGACATTTTTTTTTATTTTTTTAGGCTACTTGAGAATCGGGTGCCACGACTATAAAAGCGCAGTGCTGAGAAGCAAACTTTTAGCGTGACCCGGTGGCTGGCATAACCACGCCCTCACGTTACCCGCAGGGGCGGAGGAGACGCTAGAACTTCGTGACCCGGCAGAGCATAGCGAGGAATTACTTAGCCAACCCGAGGCTGAGGCCCCGCCCATTTTGATGATGACATTTAATTTAAATGTTTGAATTTATTTAAATCAAATGTGAGGATAAAGAACATTAGTAATTTAATTAAATAAAATGATTTATTCAATTAAATGAAGAACATTAGGGTTTAATTAAATAAAATTGATTTATTTAATTAAATGAAGAAAATTAGGATTTAATTAAATGAAGTTGATTTATTTAATCAAAGAGAGAACATTAGGATTTGATTTATTTAATTAAAGGAAGAATATGATGAAATAATTTGATAAAGTGTATTATCTGATTTTAGGAGGAATTAAATAAAGATTATTCAATTAATCTGTTAGTGTAGAAATGATTAAGGAAGAATCGGTGCTAGTCAATCAGGATCGAGCGCATGATATCAATTAGGGTATTTCAAGTGTCTACATTTTTCCCCTCTTTGAAACAATATACCTGTTGCGTTGGTTCAAGATAGACGTATGGATGGTTATGATGATGATGCAAATGAGAAGGTTTTAAGATGCTTAGAATAACAAATCTATATTATTCTAATGATGCAAATGCGATGAACTAAGATGTTGATAATAACAAATCTATATTATCCTAAACATCCGAAGTGATAATGCAATGCATGTGAGATGGATGATGTGATATATGCTATGATTATGAGATGCATGTATGCTAATGGTTTGTGGATGCATGATGGACATGATATTATGTTAGTGTGAAAAGAGAAGTCCAACAAGTCTATGAGTTGTCGAGACTTTATTAGATATGATGATGAATGATGATGATGTTTCGCTTATCAAGAATTGGGATTTTAAAAGGGATTACTTTATGTTTGATAACACACATAGATACGATGCATCAAGGTATAAAGAACCAGGATGGTGTTGTACCTAGTGCGATGGACTTTGACTTGACAATTAGATAGGAGTATCCCTGTTCACACTTGACATATGAAAAACTTACTAGGATGTCTTTAGATATTTCAAACATCTTGGACCAAAACACAGAAAGGAAAAGCCTAACAATGTAGTTGTCAACAAGCTATCCAAAGTACCTTCCATCCATACCCAATAAAGCAAGTATTCACCTTGAGGTTATATTACAAGAACATCCAACAAGCACAACAAATAAAAGATAATGATCATTGCCCCATTCCTTTCTCTCTATATCTTTTTTTTTAGACATCATCGAGAGGTCATTGGAATGAACGCAATAAGCTAAGTCAATAAGACAAAGATCAAGTAAACAAACAAGCTGATGTTCTTCATACCTCTAGCCAAGACTAAACTACGGTGATGCCTGATGTTGATGTCCACTGTAGGAAGGATGCATCCTATGACATGATGTTATTAGATGATTTGGGATAAACTCGATGATGGGCTATTAGTATCAAGAGTCAATTCAACTTGTTTACCACTAACCTACATACCGAGACCTGACATTTGAGTTTTCACTTAACCTACTAGACTTGTTTCGATTGTTTCACCAAAGTCTGGGGTGATGAGGATTTATTGTGAGTGGATGTTTACGTGCGAAAGAGATGGATAAATGCTTTTTCAAATATTTGGATTCTTTTGTTTTGAAAAGTTTTGAGGCTGTTTCTTGGTATTTTCAGATGTTTTACAAATGTTTTGATTTCAAACGTCGTATTTCTGCCTTTTGACGGCAACATTTTGACTAAAACTTTGTTGATCAAAGATTAGTCTTGCCTACGTTTAAGCTCAAAGATGACATAGTTCAGATACCATGTTTTTGACTTTTTTTTTTACTTTTTTGACCTATTTTTTGGATTTTTTTGACATGTTTGGATGTTTTTGGATTTTTTGAATGATATTGATGATTTGGATATCAGTGATTTGTTTTGGGATTTTTCTGAAAACCAAGCTAAGGTTGATTGATCTGATTGATAGATTGATGATGATAACATTTTGAGGATACACAACAATGCAAGGATAGTGTTAAGCAACACAAGGATTGGGAAGGATATCCTGAGATGATGATGGATTGGTTGGATTTGATTGATCAAGATCGATGATGATAACATTGTTGAGGATACACAAAAATGCAAGGACAATTTTAAGCAACACGAGGGATGGGAAGGATGATGGATTGATTGGATTTGATTGATTAGGATTTTCAAGCTTGATTTTGGAACAAAATTGTTTTGAATGATTTGATGTGACATTGAAGCACACATTAGATGTGACTAATATTGATTGTTTAGATTGATGTTTGATGAAAGATGAAGCTTGATAAGGAACATATTCTTGTCAAAAGATGTCATGAGCTAGTGATTGGATTTTGGCTCACAAATGCTTGACCAATTTGATTTTATGTTTGCCAATTTCAGATCACCACATAAGTTGGAAGATATAGATCAAGGTTTATTCCCAAAGGAAGATACAAATATTTTCCCCTAGTGTGTAGCAATGTATGGAATATCATGGGTGGATGCTTGGATAGGTGTGGGACGGATGGATATGGATTATCTTGCGATAAGATAAGGTGTTCAAATAAAGAATTCTCATTTGGATAATGCTTCATGGTTTAGATAAGGTTGGGTAGGGTAGGATCAATGAAAATGGCCCATGTCAAGATGTTTACCATAAGCAAGTGGAAAGTGTACACCAAAATTTCAGATGGATGGCAATGGGTTGGATAAATGGTTCATGGATGAATAGTTTGATTATGGATAAGGTGGATGGAATGCTAGATTTTTGTTGGATGCTTTCACCTAAATTAGCACATGTAGATGCTCGATTCTACACATGACACCTGTTTGCCAAGTTTTCATCATGGTACTTTTCCAAAGCGCCACCGAAGTGGTTTTCACTAGAGGACAATTTTTATCTTTAATATTTTCATGATTATTTTATTTTATTTTTATTTTCTTTTCTCTTTTTTTTTAAAAATTTTTCTGAAAGATTTTAAGCTCATGTTGAACCACCTGGTGGTGTCGATGTAGATGCTTCTGTCATAATGTGCCATCGATATCCTACTTGAAGAAAGCTGCTTTTCCATATTTTACCCTGAATGCAACTTTCGAGATTCCTAATCTGCTTTGTTGATACCAAAGTTAACTTTGTCTTTGTGTGCACATCACAATAGAGTTCCTTCTAGATCCTTATGATGAAGGGTGGCTGCCAATACCTGGTCAATGTAAGAATTGGATATCATGAATGGAGTGTACAGTGTCATGCATGAAGGAATATGAGATGGATTGGTCGATGTTTTGGAACCTTTGACTCTCCAAACTTGGGAAGATGAGTAATGATGGGTGGATATGCAAAAAATAATTAGACCAATTGTTTGATAGTACTTTGCATGTTGTCGGGAAGTCTGCCTTCGTTTTGTGGGATGTATTTTTGTGGATACTTTTCCATTTCTCTTATTTTCCATATGTTTCTTTGACTAATGGAGTTTGATAGGATAACGCTTCTTGCATTCTTTGGTATCCACCTGTATTTTGATTTTCCCTTCATAATCGTAGTTTACTTTTCTTTGATAATGTTCTTTGTACTTTGATTCAAATCTTCGATGTTGTCCGCCCTGTGATGGGTGATGGTGGATGATTCATGACGTTGGTTGTAGTATCGCATTGGTGTCACTATAAGGACTCTTCATGCTCCCTATGTTGACATTTTCTTGAGACATAGTTGCCTCTAGTATGGTGGTAGTAGTACCTTTGTTCCTTGATTCTACCTATTTTGAGATGTCTTGTTAAATAAGCATTCTCTGATAAATGACCACTGTAGATGACATTATTTCAATTTGTTGCTCTGCTGACTCCAGAATATCTTGTTTTGTCTGACCTGTTTCCTTGAGTGGATAATGCTAGATATCTTCATACATGATGTCCTCATTCTAAATTTGGGATATATCTAATCCTAATGTTAGCAAAACCGCTTCATCGTAGGAATCAATAACCCGCTTCTTTAATGTACAATGTTAGAGTAAAGGAATCATTTCGAATGAAGATCATCTACGTCCATCCAAATGTTATCTCAAGGTGATATATGATGTAGATCATCATATGTATCCGTACTGGTATGTCCATTAGAATTGTCGTAGATCACATGTACCGATCTGAATGATTTCAATTGCTTTTGACATGCTATGGATCAAGTTCTTAATACCAATTTGAATTGGATTTTAATATAGCATACATCCCACTAATAAGTGGTTTACAATTTTAAATGAATCGACACTCAAATTATTATTTTTAACAAAACCCTTCACATCTGCACCAGAGCTAAACTATGAGGAATTTGAAGATGATGCAAACTAGAGTCTCGTCACATTTTGTTTGTAGATTCTAAAAATATTTTTTTCAAAATTTTTGGAATCAGATTGAACTTCTTTTTCCATCTCCCATGAAACTAGGCTCTTTTTCAGAAAACAACATTTTTAAAAAGTGACGCACACCGTATAACGCATAACTTTTTTTATGAAGGATAAAATTCTAATTATTTTGAATTTAGATTTGTAACTCCGATATCTAGTGCTTCCACTTGGTTAGATATTTTTTTATTGAATATTTTTATTTAATCAAGTTTCAAAGTCAAACCAATTACAATTCAGACATAGCGTGACTGTATTACACAACTTTTTTTGTATTTATCGAAATTCTTTTTTTTGTTGGATCAAGGACTTCAATATTTGGTGCACTCATATTTTTCAAGTTTTTTTTTTTATAATCTGCTATTTTCCACATGTGCAAAACATAGACCTTCATTTTTTGATGAAAAACCTATATTTAATAAAACTAAAAAAACAAATACATAATAAAACCAGAACATATCAAAATTATATTCATTGGATAGCTCGTTCCAAGGAATACTTGATTCTAGTTGGGTTTGTGAAGTCTCCACCATTTTCATGTTCAAACCGAGTTTCAAAGTGAAAAAATTTAGGTTTTTTTTGTGTCTAAAGGGGATAATGAGGGTTAAGGGGGGTTCGAGCGAACCACCTCATATAATTCATTTTTCTTTGGTTTTTGGGCGGGAAACTAGGGAATGGGTTCGCTTGAACCCTTGTTCGAATGAACCCCTTTATGGGTTCACTCAAACCAATAGGTTCGTACAAACCCCCAAAATCACATTTTTTGGCATGGGGTCATTTTTTGTGAGTTTCCCTTCTTCACTAGAATTGTAAACCACTATTGTGGCTTCACCCGATTCTTGGATATCTTCATTAGACATGGGAAGTGGCTCAATATCCTCTTGATATTTGAGTGGACTTGGATCAAATGTTGAGTTGAGGATCCCTTTAGTATCTATAACCATGAGGTCAAAGGATGTCAGTATGTCTTGGAAAGGACCATTGCTAGACTTTGGTGAAAGATGTTGATCATGCTTTGGACTGAATTATTGAGATATGCCCTCAAACTCATTGGATGATGTAAAGGTATTGTCAAAATGATCATTGGTGGAAGGATCGCCAATTATAGGGTCAAATAATTTTAACACTCCTTGAAAATGATTAAAAAGTGACTCTTGATGTATGTTGAGTTGATCTTCAGATGAGGTAGAAACATCTTCAAGGTGCTCATTGATGGATAGTTATTATTTTTTTATTGAAATAAGATCTTGGATGATATTTTTGAGTTGAATACAATTTGATGTTGTGTGTCCCTTTATTTTGTGAAAATCACAAAGGTGCTTCTCGTTATACCATGGTGGTTTAACTTGAGGCTCTTGATAATTGTCATATTAAACGAGGATCTTGATGATATTTGCTTGGACCAACTGTTGCATGACTGATTCGATTGGTTTCCCAAGTGGTGTGTACTTTTTTTTGTTACCTTGTGTGATTTGTACTTTAAATTGACCTTGTGGTGATTGATTTTGGAGATGTAGTGATTGATCTTTGAGATGTGGTGATTGATCTTTGAGATGTGGAGGTTGGGTTTGTTGTTGATGTTGTTGATCTTGATATCCAACTTCTTGGTATTGGAGATATTGTTCTTGATGTGGTTGTGGACACAACTCAATGCTTTGATGACATGGTTTAACCACTGGAGGAGTGTATTGATTTTGGGGTGGAGATGTCTCTTAGCGCAATGAATCAACTATTTTGGTAAGTGTAGCAATTTGATCTCGCAAAATTTGATCTTGACACCCTTGATGTAGTTGATTCGGTTTTTGTTCAAGCATATTTGGAATGTATACTTGTGGTGTTTGTATGAGATCATGGAAAAATTAGTTTTGGACAATGTTCTAATTTGGGATAATGTTTAGATTTGGCATTATAGGTTGAAATTGAACATTTTTTTGGTTAGAAATCACATTGCCTTGATTTAGGTCACTTTGATTTTGTATGGTGTTACCTTGAATTGGATCAATACATGGAGTCGTTAACATTTTTTTGGAATTTGAACAACATTTGTATGATTGGAAAACATATCTATCCCAATGTTTACCAAGTGTGGATTTGAAATGTTCATATTTGGTAAACTTGTACTTGGTATATTCACATTTGGCATGTATGGATTTGGTGGGATAATGTTGTTTTGTTGAAGACTCATGCATTGATTGTTTGGTTGATAGATTTGTAGGTTTGGATTTTGATTTAAATCTACTATAGGAAAAGGTGTTCCAAAATTTAGATTGGGCATACTCACATTTGTTGTACCATTGAAGTTTGTAGGAGATAGTGAACCCATGTATGGATTGTATAAATGTGAGTTTTGATAATCAATTGGCATTGTAAGGCTTTGATAGTTTGGTTGATTTAGAGCACTCATGATGTATGAATCAAGTTTATATTCCATGTTCTTCTTGTGTTTTCACCTTTGTTGACCTCTAAGGAATTTAGGACCAATGATGAGATGAAGGATGAAATGGGTGAATGATATGGGTGTTGAACTTTTAGGTACCTCGGATCAATATTAGACTCTAGGACTTTTTGATTTTTGATTTTTGATTTGATTTGATTTGGATTGGATTGGATTGGATTTGATAATGAACTCAAAAACTCTAAAAGGTTAGATGTTGTCTTGGAATAAACTTTTCCACAAGGATGGTAATTTAACTAGGTGTATGAGGAAGGATTCATCCACACACACTTAGCCAAACAAGGTGATTTTGATGTTGATTTGAAGGATTTTACCAAAAGTCTAGTATGAATGATTTTTCCAATGGTTCAAAAGTTGTTTGTGAGATGGGATTTAATTGGTGTTTGAGATGGACAAAATGATTGGTTGTTTTGATCCTAAATTAACCTAAGAGGGACATTTCTTTACAAGACCTAGGTATTGAAGAACATGCTATACTTCCAAGAAATTGCCAACCCTACAAACTGAGATATTCAAAACATTGAAAAAGACTTGGATTTTGACAATAATAGAACAAATACAAATTGGGATTGTCCTTTGATGCACATTTGTAAAAGTTATAGAGCAATATTTCTCTAACTTGATAAAGCATAGATTGACGTTTCTTGAGATTGTTTGGATTGACGTTTGTGACGATTGATGGACTTTGGTTTTGGAACTTTGATCTTGCACGAAATCATTTGAGCAAACACATGTGTGGGGTTAAATTGTCTTTTATTCTTGCTTAATGAGTTATTTTTACCTCAAACACTTTCTTGCTTAGCTCTTCAACTAAATGTTTAATGTCTCAATTTCTTTTCATCCCACAAGGTCCATTATGTGGAAATTAAGAGAATCAAGGAAATAGTTCCCTAATGTTGACTTTAGAGAGAGAAAATTGAGATGTAAACCCAAATACTTAGAAGCCTCTAAGGATGAAATCCCTAGGGACAAGCAGTAGCACTTGGATTTTTCAAAGGTATTTGCTCCTTCTAAAGGTTTGAAATTTGATGTCCTTGTTGAATTTTTGTTCTCGAGATTTTGGATCCAAGCAATGTGTTAACTGACTCAAAGATTGCACAACCCTAAGATGGAAAAGAAAATATTTGTTGAATTCCCACTTGGATAAATCTAGCTACGCTTATTCGGAGCAGATGATTAGAATCTTGACCACACTAGCTCCCCTCCATGACACTCACTTCTATGGGTCAGCCAAGATTTAGTTCTCATGAATCTCCCATGATGAACTTTTCATCTCTACAAAGAATCACAAATATGTAGGACAACTCCAAAGGTCCGACCTCCTGATGCCAACAAATATTGGGATTTTGGATTCTAAACAAAGGTTTGTAGTAAGGGCATCCAATTTAGGGGGTGCAATGATAAAATTCTTGTGAGAGAGCTCCCAACCCTTAGAACAAGGGCTTTACGCATCATAAATACACTGGGGCAGAGTTATCATGCACCGCTTCCCATTATTTACGATTTTCATCGTAACCACAAATTTATATAGCGATTTGGAAGAGCTTGGCTTATGCTCGTTATTGCTTGGGCCGTTCCCTTGGGGTGAGTACTTTTTTCCCACCAAGGTAGGCCCTCTAAAGGTGAAAAAAAGTGAGTAAGTAAATTCGTAGTTTGATCAATCCTTGTTTGTGTGAACGAGGAGAGAACACGCGCGATGCCTTTTCTCACACTAGCAAGATTTGTTCAATTTTAAAAGCCTAAATTTGAAATGTGGAGGCAATATTTTAGACAACCTAATACCACCAAAATACTTTTGATTCTCAAGATCGACATGAAGTGCAAGAGAAGTGAATACGCCTTTGAATGATATTAGTTTGTAAAACAAATTACAAAAAAAGAAAGACACATGCTCATTTTAGACCTCAAAAATAGTAAATGGGTTCTTTTTATAGCACCAAATTTGAGTGTTTGAAGTTGTTTGTTCAATTATTAAGACCCAAAATCAAATCTAGTGAGTTTCTAATATTCTTTTTAACCCTTTGTGAAAAAGAAAGCTTTTGTATGTTCTTTTTAAAACCCAAAAAGAAGTGAGTTGTCCTAAAACAGAGAACAACTATAGGAATGAAATCCCTGGGTTATTACGATAAGCATTTAAAAATGTTTTTTTCAAGTTCAATGCCCACTTTTCCAACTTAAAATCTTCGTTTTATACGATCCCCATGTGAGAGCAACCATTGTTGATGCCAACCTGCAAACATCGTTAGTAGTTTCAGATATGTCTTTGACAATGTATAAGGTATTTACAAAATAGAAAGATACAAATCAATCCCCCTGAATTTTAAATTTATGCAAATAAAGGTGTATGCATTAAAACAGAGAGCATATGCGCTAAAATAGAGAGCATATACACTAAAATATCCTGTATATGTGCTGAAAAAGGAGGTAAATGCACTGAAACAAGAGGTAAATGTGTTGGAACAGGAGGTAAATGTGCTTATCTGGGCTAGGGATGTGCTATAATAGGGATTTGATGCACCAAAAATTGCCACCAATGCGTTGAAACGGACAGTGGATGTGCTATATATCAAAATTCATGAATGGACCTGTTGACGAAACTTTACAAGAAAAATATTAAAAATGGGGCTAGGCCCCACGGTGGGCACCAAAATGTGAATGCTTTAGCCTAGTCCTATTCAAACATGGAAAAACAAAAAAACATTAGTCCTCAAACAAGTTTAAACTAAACATTCCCTATAAAATTCATTCAACCATAAGAACAAGAAAACAACATAAAATATCAAATAAAAGCTATTGAAATCTCATTCGAATGCTCAAACCAGCATCCCATAGGGGAATTGGTGCTTCTTTGAAGTGGAAAGAAGCCCTTTCCCAATTCCTTGATAAGCTTGATGATGATTGATTGATCCTTGATGAAAAATGCAAATAAACTAGCTATGGATGATGGATTATATGATGACTTGGATGAAAATGTGAATGAACTTGCGTAAACTTGTGGATAATAACCTTACATCAAAATCTAGATCCTAAATCAATAGAAAAGGCCTCTATTTATAATGAAGAAGGATGGAGGATTGAAGAATAGGATGAATGTGGGATTAAAGAAGGGACCAATGGCATTGTGCCACTTGTCAACATGCTAATGAAGGAGAGGTGGAGCACATTTTGAACAATGTGCATGTTAAATGCATGTAGCTAAAATTTGAATTTGAAGAGATGACTTGTGTAAGAGGAGGTGTAAGAGGAATTAATGTCAAGTTGGCTCAAGGAGAGGACATGTAAGAGCCTTTAATGCCAAGTTGGAGGACAAAAGTCCTTTAGGAGGGAGAATTCAAATAAGTGGAATATTCCAAGAATATGCCATATTTGAATGAAAATAGGGTAATTAATAAATCAAATAAATTGATTTACATATGCAACTTGCAAAAGCTAGAGGAATGGGAGATTAGTGTTAGGAGGGATTAATTAACTTAGATGAACTTAGTTTGATGATGACATTTAATTTAAATGTTTGAATTTATTTAAACCAAATGTGAGGATAAAGAACATTAGTAATTTAATTAAATAAAATGATTTATTCAATTAAATGAAGAACATTAGGATTTAATTAAATAAAATTGATTTATTTAATTAAATGAAGAAGATTAAGATTTAATTAAATAAAGTTGATTTATTTAATCAAAGAGAGAACATTAGGATTTAATTAAATAAAGTTGATTTATTTAATTAAAGGAAGAATATGATGAAATAATCTGATAAAGTGTATTATATGATTTTAGGAGGAATTAAATTAATTAAATAAAGATTATTCAATTAATCGGTTAGTGTAGAAATGATTAAGGAAGAATCGGTGTTAGTCAATTAGGATTCAGTGCATGATATCAATCAAGATTTTTCAAGTGTCTACATTTTTCCCTCTTTGAAGTAATGTACCTGTTGCGTTGGTTCAAAGAATAACCTTGCTGAGATCAAAGTTTAATTTTTTTTTTTTTTTTCAGATGCCCCACTGTTGCCCTAGTGGAAAGAAGTACATAGGTACATAATCCTACTTAGATATCACAAGTCTTCGACTTATGTCAGTTAGTCATATGCCTATTCCATTCTACATCTTATGCACTTGATTGCCCCATGTTTTTCCCCATGCTAGACTTAGCTAGTTTTGGTTGAGTTCTCTACTGGCCTATCATATTATTTTTGTAGAGTTCCTTACCATCTATCATACTAGATAAAGTACAGTTAATTTTTACCTATCCTGCCATTATAATCTTCACCTTTTCTCTATATAAGAAAAAGCTTGTATGCACTTTGGAATTACGTTAAATTGAAATAAAGGAGGGGTTAAAATTTATTCAAACAAGAAGAAATACATAGAAAGGGCCTCAAACATCCCTGTCAAGTTCCACTAAGTGATCTAACTAATGAGACAAATCCAGAGGTAACTGACCCTTATCCATAATATTCCAGTTTTGCATTTGATTAGAAGCCCATTTGGCTAGACAATCTGCTACACCATTCCACTCCTTAGGGATATGAGTGAAAGTAGCAAACTCCAAAGAATCACACAAATTAAGAATTCGGTTAACCACCAAGACTAACTTCCAACTAACAGCCTTAGAATGTTGCCGAGTCAACAAATGCACAACCACCTGCAAATCTGATTCACAAATGAGCCTGCTCCATCCAAGAGCACAAGCCCGCTCCACAACATATAAAATAGCAAGAGCCTCCATCAAATTATTAGTATGATGACCTTTATAAACAAAAAAATAAACTGAACAGTCCTTGAGCTATCCCTACCAACTCCACCAATGCCAGTAGGAGCAGGGTTGCCCTGTGAAGACTTGTCCGTGTTGATTTTCAAACTGCCTTATGGAGGAGGACTCCACCTCCCCACCCTATTTATCTTCTAAAGAGGGTTTTTGCATCTATTTCTCACGAGCTAGCCTTGTGGAGGAGGAAGATGGAGATAGTTGTAGCAAATAACATCACTAGGATCCACAGCCTCTGTCAGGTCACACTTAGCTGAAACAATTTCCCCCAAAGAGTGAAGAATTTTCCACAAGTGGTGGGCCCCCAACAATACATGTTGAAAGATCTGACGATTCCTCTCCAACTAGATATGCCAAAGAATAAAAGAAGGGCCAAGAGTCCAAGCAACTTGGAGAAAAGAGGTTTTGACCGAGGCCTTGCCCCATCGAACAAAAAACTTAGCCAAAGAAGAGACATGCCAACAAGCTTGATTCCACACATTCCACCAAAAATGCCAAATACATGTCTAGTGAAGGAACATTGGAAAAAGAGATAAGAGACACTCTCTTCATTATCGCGACACAACACACACATCGAGGGGCCCTGAAAACCGCGCTTGCATAAATTATCCCAAGTAAGACACCAATTGTGGACCACCAACCACAAGAAAAAATTGCACTTGGGCCATGAGAACTTGTACTGTAGGTATCCAATTTGATCACTTCCATATGATCAAATGCATCTCCTTATTCTCATCACGGTTGCTTTCGTCCCCTACGTAGATTATTAATTAAACCAATTGTTTAATTAATACCCTGCATCTTGCACAAGGGTCGTAAAGTATTTAATTTAATACTTTACCCCTCTTCCTCCTCTAAATTAAATAAATATACCCTTTTATTTAATTTAGTCATATTCCACTTTTAAATTAAAATTTATTTTTAATTCCTCTTTTCTCTCTCATGGTCACATCCTCCAACTTTTGCAAGTTGGTCCCTAATCCATCTTAATTACTTCATCTTCTTCTAATTAACTAGGGTTAGCATGTACACCCTTAATCATCATTTCAAGGTCACATCCTCCATAATCTCCCACTTACACTTCCTAATGAGTCATTAGTCCATCTAACTGAGTACTTGCACAACCTTGATCATTTGATTAGCCTAACCTAATCCTCATCCTATTTATGGCATATGTCCTTGAGTCAACCTTATTAAAGGCTTTCTCCTTTTGGACAAGGCACTCCACTTCCCCATGTGAATTTTTAATTCACCTTTTAATCCCCCAAGGCACCCAAAAGGAATTTTTAATTCCTTCACTTCTCCCCACATGTCCTTCACTTATTCTTTATTCTTTTCCATCTCCCCATGAGAATATTTGAGGAATTTTTAATTCCTCACATGTCCTCTCACCCACAGGGGGACAAGGACCTCCTTTATGAGGAGATCTTGTCCAATCCCAAGGTACTTTGTACCCCTCTCCATGTCATGTCCTTCTCCTTCCACCTCATGCCCACTTCATCTTTTAGGGCTAAATCACATGCCACATGTCAAGATGTGAGGGCTTGTGAGTTCTCAACTCACCTTAGCCCTACATCTTAAAATTTGGTGGCTCAATCTTGACCCTCCATTTCTCCTAGGAATTCTCAAAAATCCTATAAATACCCCCTCTTTTCTCTCATTTTGGAGAGATCATTTTTGCTAGCCAAACTCTTGCAGTTTTGTTTCTCAACCTACACTTAGCCATTTTCTTGTTGTCACCCACTTGCATCCATCTTCACATCCTCACCTAGCTTGCATCTTGCCATCCAAGGAGCATACACATCAAAGATCGAAGGGCCAACCAAAGGATCGATTCGACGCAAGGTATAAGGTTCCATTTTGTTGCTTTTACTTTGTTTTGTTTCCAACTTAGGCTAATCTTGAGGTGTAGGTCGTTTTGGTGTTTATCTGCACTTTTTAACTTGTTGCTTGCTTTCTAATGCTCACATTCGACCTATCACATTTAAACGCGCCCGTTGGGACCTAAGCGGGTCTATTTCTTTCCGCGTTGCTATTTTTCATTTTCAAAGGTCCGAGGTTGCGAGTGGCGGACATGTCATGGCCAGTGGCGGATCTATCCGTGATTGGCCGGACCTGTCACGGCCAGTGAGGATTTGTCTTGCTATGGCCGGTTTTGTCTAGCGATTGAACTGTCACGGGGTGGCGATTTGTCTGGCATTGGCGGACTCTCTGTAGTGTAAAACCTATCTGGCGAGGGTGGCGGTTGTCCTCGGTGGCGGACTGTCCTGATGTGAGACTTTGTCCTCAGTAAAAATTTCAAGTTTT
>VDFB02152480.1:0-27846 GCA_007258455.2 Sequoia sempervirens
TTGCCTGTAATCAAGTCTAAACGGGCATGCAAGATGATGAGATAGATCAAGATATTAGAAAAACCTTGATGATGAAAGATTGATTCGATTTGATGGGAGATTAGCTAATGACAGTCGGTTAGGCCGATGCAGATTGGTTTGATGACCCTAGATTAGTCTAGGTTTTGGATTTTGATCTGGATAGATTTGATGATGTGAGGGTTGGATTGTTTTGGTGATTAGGATTGATGTGATGATAAAGATGATGAAGATCGAGATCCACAACCGAGTTTAAGAAGGATCCTTGGTAACACTAGGTATTGATTGAAAGGTGGATGTATGATAACGACACCGAATCCAACTTGAGATAGAAGCAGATTGATTGGGTTGAAAAGGATGACTGACTTAAGACAGATAGCAATCCTAAGCTAGTTATAATGATTATGATTAGGGATGAATACCTAGGTCAACTCGGATGACAACTCCAATGGGGTTTATATGGAATAACAGAGATCGGAGATGAAAGCGGGTTTAGGACAGATGGGGAGCATCTCAGGGTAGACGAATGGCTCTCGAAACAAGCAAAAGAGTGTTCAGGATAAATGACTTTTAGAACGAAGGGGCGGAGACTAAGAATGGATGTTCAGATGTTTGTTTTGGATGCTGAATGGTCGTATCGATGTTCAAAATAGGGGGACAATGAATGCTAAGTGATATTATAGGCTGGTCAAAAGTTAGGTCCGCCACAGCATTAGGATAGGTCTGCCACTGCACAAGGACATGTCCACCACTGCAATAGGATAGGTCCACCACTGCATAAGGACAGGTCTGCCACTGCACAGGGACAGGTTCGCCACTGCACTAGGACAGATCCGCCACAGAGTTAGCACAAGTCTACCACAGCACAGGGACAGGTCTGCCAAAGGATAAGGACAAGTCTGCCAAAGGATAAATTTAAGCTTGATGTTTTGATGGATGGGTAAGGCAAAGGACCCAAAATATAGCAATCATAAAAGACTTGGCCAAACTGATAATCACTGGTTTTTGCACAAGAAAGACAATTCAAATAGCACAACCCTAAGATTAGTAGAAACGGGTATGGTCAACAAAGTCTTTTACTCTAAGATGCACATGGTTACTAAGGAGTCCTCAATATACACCTGGTACGTGAGGCCCAAACTGTGAACACCAACCTGTTACAAGCATGAGTCAAAAAACTTAGTGAGATACTAAAGGCTCAGACCAACTCTTCACATCATCCCGATGCTTCGCCAATTACAACGTGGTTGGATTGAGGTACAAATTTCTCTCTCCCCCCTTTAGATACCCTGTCGATACGCGTGGTTGGAATCATCCCTTGTAGTGATGAAATCCCCAAGCAGGTCCCACTAAGAAAATGAAAAAAAGGGGTGACTCAAAGGACTTGGAAAGCTACGATTTCTCGTCACCCAGGATCGCCAAATGGTGCAAGGGGATTGGATACATCAAATAGCCTTCCCAAACACACCAAACAAGGTTTATTGACCTTTGAATTGGAAACTATGTGCTAAATTTTACCGGGGAACCAAGTTAGGAAAAAGCAGAATTTTGCAGCCACGGAGGACAAGTCTACCACCACTCTCGAGGACGGGTCCTTCACTCTGTTAGGGCAGTTCACGCCTTGCCCATTGGGGCGGGTCATGCTACCATTCATCAAATGGGAGTCGCCAAGGCCTATACTTGAGGATAGGTCCTTCACTCTCCGAGACGAGTCCGCCACTCTGTCGGGAGACAAGTCCTACAGGACAGGTCCAGCCACTCCTAGAAGACCGAGGTCCGCTCTGTCGGAGACAGGTTTGCCACTGTAACTGGACACACAAAATAAAAAATAACAAGCATTAGAAAAGAAAGGCAGTTTGTGGGTCTCAGGAGCCTTCAAAGAATGTGATAAGTTGAATGTGAGTGTTAGAAAATGAGCAGCAAGTAAAAGAGTGCAAATAAACACCAAAACAACCTACACCTCAAGATTAGCCTAAGTTGGAAACAACACAAGACAAAAGCAACGAAATGGAACTCTATACGCTGGTGAGATGTGAATCTTTGGTTTATTTGTAGATCCTTTCAGAATGTATATATTGGATGACACAAGATGGCAAAAATGATGTTTGAGGATGAGTACAGAAGTGGATAAAAACTGAAAAATGGCTAGAATATAAGTTAGAAACAAAATTGCAAGAGTTTGGCTAGCAAAATGATCTCCCCAAAATGGGAAAAAAGAGGTGTTATAGAGATTTTGAGGAATTCCTAGGGAAATGGATAGGCCAAAGTTAGGCCACCAAATATCTAAGATCTTGGGGCTAAGGTGGAGTTTGAGAACTCACAGGCCCTCACATCTTGAGCATGTGGCAATAATGAGTGAGCATAAAAGGTGGTGGACATGGGGGGTGGGAAGGAGAGTACGCCCGTGTGACATGGAGGGGGTACAAATTACCTTGGGATTGGACAATATCTCCTCATAAAGGAGGTCCTTATCCCCATGTGGGTGAGAGGACATGTGAGGAATTAAAAATTCCTCAAATATTCTCATGGGAAGATGGGAAAGAATAAAGAATAAGTAGAGGACATGTGGGGAGAAGTGAAGGAATTAAAATCCTTTTAGATTGCTGCCTTGGGGGATTAAAAGGTGAATTAAAAATTCACATGCGGAAGTGGAGTGCCTTGTCCAAAAGGAGAAAGCCTTTAAGAAGGTTGACTTAAGGACACATGCCATAAGTGGGAGGAGGATTAGGTTAGGCTAACCAAATGATTAGGGTTGTGCAAGTACTCAATTAGATGGACTAATGACTCATTATAATCAAGTGGGAGATTATGGAGGATGTGACCCTAATGATGATTAAGGGTGTGCACATGCTAACCCTAGTTAATTAGAAGAAGATGAAGTAATTAAGATGGATTAGAGACCAACTTGCAAAAGTTGGAGGATGTGACCATGAGAGAGAAAAGAGTAATTAAAAAATGAATTTTAATTCCAAAAGGGGAATATGACTAAATTAAACAAAATGGTAAATTTATTCAATTTAGAGGAGGAAAAGGGGTAAAGTATTTATTAAATTAAATACTTTAGGACCTTTATGTAAGATGCAAGGTATTAGTTAAACAAATGGTTTAATTAATATTGACAGAGGGGATGAGCAATTGGATGAATGAGGAGACACGTTTGATCATATGGGAGTGATCAAATTGGACGTCTACAGATACACTTAACTGCCTTGTTCTCCAACTTTGATGTCTTCTCAATTAGAACATGAGCATAAGCTTCACGACCAAATACTCTGAGATGTCTCATCAAAGGATTTTTACCAGACCACACCTCCATGGGTGTCTTTCCAACAAACATTGATGTAGGGGATCTATTAATCAAACAACATGCAGTGGCTATCACTTCAGCCCAAAACTTTTGCTCAAGGCTAGCACCACTCAACATACTCCTAGCCCTCTCCATCAACATCCTGTTCATCCTCTTTGCAACTCCATTTTATTGTGGAGTGTATGGAGTTGTCTTATGTCTCTCAATCCCATGCTCTTTACAAAACTTGTGCGAAATTTTTAGAACAAAACTTACCACCATTGTCAAGCCTCAAACACTTAATCTTTCTACTAGTATGATTTTCTACCAAGGTCTTAAAATCCTTAAACCGACTAAAGACTTCAACTTTACTTCTGAGAAAATAAATGAATGTCCTATTGTAATCATCTATGAAAGAAATAAAATATACAAATTTCGATAACGGAGGAACATTCATAGGACCAAACACATCTGAATGAACATAGTCACAAACCCTAGAAGACTTGTGAGAACTAGAGTAAAAAGAAACATGATATTGTTTTCCATAAACACAATGTTCACAAAAGTCAAACTCGTGATTACAATCATCAAGGACTTAAACGAGGCTCTTATTCTTCAGCGTTTTAAGACTCTTCTCACTAATGTGATCAAGTCGATGGTGCCATAACATTTTTTCTGTACAAGAAGCTTCATTTCAATGGAATGAGCACCCTTAGGTACTCAAATTGCATGACCATCGAATGTAGTTGTAACACACTTCTTCACTACATGATCTAATGGTGAGGATGAAGAATCCAAAGGTCTCTTCTTTAGTATATCACAAGAACTATTGCAATGTACTATACATGCATCTAGCTTGTACAAAATGCCAACTCGAACACCCTTACCTAATACCATAGCTCCTATCTTCATCTTGCATCCACCACCAAAGAAAATAACTTGCAATCTCATATCATTCAATTTACTCACATAAAGAAGGTTTTGTGCCAAACCCGAGATATGTAAGACACCATCGATCCCCTTCATTCTTCCATCAAGAAATCTGATTTTGACTCTTCCATGACCAATGATCTTCAGGTGAGAGTCATCACCCAGGTACACCTTCCCACCATCGTACTCCTCATACTTCAAGAACCAACCTCTATGAGAGGTCATGTGAAAGTATGCACTTGAATCTATCAACCACACATATTTCAATGCATGGGTTGCCAAGGCTATAACAAATGCTTCTGCTTCATCTTGAGAAGATTTATCAGATTCAAAATTGGAGGACTTGTTTTTCTTCTTCTTCTCCTTGCATGCTTTTTGAAAATGACCAATTTCGCTAGAATTACAACTTTTTGCCTTAGACTTCTTACCAGGAGACTTAGATATCACCAAAAACTAACTTTGATTTATTTTCTTTCTTCTTGTCTTTCTCCTTTAGTCTGCCATGAACAGCAAGGGCCTCCTTGGCCATCTCAGAAGACTTTCTCTATGTCTCTTCAAATAGAAACAAAGCAACCACCTCATTCATCTTGAAAGTGGTTGTTGTGTTTCCAATAGCCATCACCAGGTGATCCCATGAGTTTGACAAAGAACACAACATGAGCATGCAATGATCTTGTTTGTCAATCTTATCTCCAACAAAACCTAGTTGAGCAATCAACATGTTAAAGGAATTTAGGTGGTCTACCATAGATCCCTCATCTTTCATCTTCAAAGAATACATCTTCTTTCTTAGGAATAGCTTGTTTACTGGGGATTTAGCTTGATAAACATCTCCAAGTTTCTTCCACAAAGTTGTGTTCTTCTCTTCATGAACATTTAGGAGAATGGAATCAACCAAACAGAGTCTAATCAGACCCTTGGATTTTTGATCCATGAGATCCCAATCTTATTTTTTTATGCCTATTGGTTTGGTTCTAGAAATTGCAAGCCATAGATCATGATCTACAAGCATGTATTCCATCTTGAGCTTCCAAAGCTCAAAGTTACCACCATTAAACTTTTCTATCTCAATCCTCCTAGATGTGCTTGCCATCTTTCTCTTGCAATAAGGTCATGAAATGTACTTCTGCAAAACCCTGACTGAAACAAATATCAGCTCAAAAAACTCTTCTAACCCAACAAAGGAATCAAGGTTGGCCAAGCTTTGATACTAATTGAAAGGAGGTTGGGTGAGTGAAAAAAACTTCCTACACTAAACTAAGTAGTGGAGAGTTACAAAAAAATTCTAACACCTTATATAGTTATAGTAATAGAAACACATAGAGAGAAAAAAGGTAGAACAACAAGAACACATAAAACAATGACACCAAATATACACGAGGAAAACCATTTCAAGTAAAAAACCACACCCTCCAAAAGCATAGTACTACTGTATTATATGAAATAAGGATTACAATGCAACCCCAAGTACAAAGCTTCTTCAACAAGTGTTTCAAAACAAACACCTATTCTGGATTGAATCCAACAACACTTCATTACCTACAAACAAACTATACATTCTACAATGCAAGGCATACAATATATAGAGACATACAAGCTATAAGAAGCATCTAGAAGAAGATGCACATCCAAATCCACATGGCACAATATCCCACACCATATAAATGCATTTGGACACTTGTACAATATTCTCTTACACCTCTTACAACTATCATAACATGCAATATTCTCTACTCAAGCTTGGGCACCCAAAATATGCTAATAATGGCCTATGAAAAATTCCTTACAACTATCATAAAATCTGTTGTAAATTTACCATAAAATCTGCCATAAGATTTGTCATAGAATTTGTCATAATTAACCAAAATATTCAATTCTCGTACAACCTATCATAACCCAACTTGGCCACCAACTTTCTCCATGCACAAAGATTCCTTATGAATCATAATAGAATCTATAATAAGTCAAATATTCCAAAGTGGGACACCTATCTCCACTTGGGATGATGAAGTGTTATCTAGTCATCTCAAACGAGGATGTCACCCAACTAGTGGGTCCCAATTTATGACATGACAATATAGCCAATTAAATAATATAAATAAATACAATAATGCATTAAATTAAATATGTTAGGACTCTAAGGTTGAGACACCTTAATCCCAACATATATCACTTTCTATCTCTATCTTTATATTTCTCTCTCTCTCTCTCTCTCTCTCTCCCTATATCTCTCCCTCTTTCTATCCTCATATCTTTTTCTCTCTCCCTCTCTCCCTATTGCAAACTTAACATGAGCCTATTGGTAACAGAGTCTTATATCTTCTTGATTTAGAGGTTTTTTTTTAGTTGTGTTTGGATCCTTGTAAGTAGATGCATAGTTGATTTGAAGCTATCACTTCTCCTTTTTTGCACAAACAACACCATTTTCTAAATGGCCTACCAATTGAACTCATGTATACTACACAAATGTATGTAAACATAGACCAAAAAATTCCCTAATTAACCTTCCACACTTCTTCGGTGTACCCATTGCACACCAAGGTGTGATTGGTAGTTAATTTCTTTGAAATAGTTTAGAGAGACAAAATAGGGTGATAACTCCCCATTTGTCTCAATTCACCCCAAAAAAATACTCTGATGGGACATGTGGGGCTATTATTTACATTTCCAATTAAATATTTTAAAAATAAAAAAATAAAATTATAAATAAGGTGGTTATGGCAAGAGAAAGGACAAGCAGGTTCCATCAAGGTGGAAAAGCAAAGTCAAAGTGGGAAATCAAAGGGGCAATTCAACAAAGAAAGGAGTTTAAATTTGCATTTTCTAGGTAGGTAGCAATCTAACCTCCTTTAATATGTTCATTAAATTTTAAATTAGTTGGGGAAAAAATAGAATTTGTAAATACTTAAATCCTACATTGAATTTGGTTGTTGAAATTTATATTCAAGCCTTAGATAAAATTAGAAAAGAAAAATAAATAAAAAATCTTTATTCAAAACATGAATCTTGTTCTTAAACTTAGGAATTAAAAAAATAGAAGATGGAAAAAATAGATCTCAACACTCCAATTTTATTTAAATTCAATGGCCATATTTATATTTTAGTTAAACTTTATTAGGTTAAATAATTCATATTTTATTAAGGTTAAAATTTAATAGTCTATTTTTTTTTAGACTTATAGCTTAAAAATATAAGTTTTTATAAATGATTGTATTTAATAATTTATTTACAAAATTAAAATTTATTAAATGAATTAAAAAATTATTTAAAAAACTATATTTTAATAGTTTTTTTTTTTTTAAAGTTTTTTTTTTCTATTGTAATAGTTGGGTTGTTGCTTGATGCCTCTAAGAGACATTATTTTGGTGAAATTGAAGCTTTGTCTTTTGATTTTATGATTTGTGATCAAAGTTTTATATTCCTTATTAGAGTTGTCTTACTTCACTTGGGTGGTTCTATTTTCTTGACATAAGACCCTTTTTTTTTAGACACATGATCAAGTAAGGCCCTACTCTAACTTATTTATTTCAATATTTCCTTTTGATTATTTTCAATATCATTTGTTACTACTTCAATTTTTAAAATCTTTAGTTCTAGGTTGTTGATGGGATAAGAAACTAGAAAATATTTTTATATGTCTCTAGTTATGAGCTACTTTGTCATGCTCCCATTTCTAGGAAATCAACTGAAGGGCAGAATCTGATAATCCTACAACAGTTCATCATAGAACACCCTTTTGGCTTAAGGTTTGGGACATGTCATATGCAATGATTCCTACACATCATATCTAGAGCCCATGGAAAAAGGATCATATACCAGAAAGATATCACCATCAGAAGGTCACCAATCTAGGCTCATTGTACCAGAGTAGAATCACTTCTAGGAATTCATTTGCATTCCTCTAAAGGAGCACATTCTAGCTTGTGATTTGGAACATAGCATCTATGATGACACCTACACATATATCCAAATCTCAAGGGAAATGGATCAAGTACTAGAAATATATTTCTATTAGAAGATGACTACGTTGGGCAACTGACACCTCCTTTAGCAGGAACAATGGATAAGATACCTCCAGATCATGTGGCATCAATTATGAAGTTTCAAGAAGAAGGAAGGGGCCAAGGAAGTGTGTGGATAGGTCTGCAAGTTGGCATGCTAGTTCCAAAAGAATCTACTTTGGCCTTAAGGCCGACCTAGTGTAGCATGTGAAATTCAAATTTTGGGCTTTGGCTCCATTTTGGCTCAAGGCAAACCTATTTATTAGGGAAATTGTTAGCATAAAAATATAGGGAGTCAATTATTGTAATAGGCATCAAATTATTATGTCATCCTTGTATATTTAGGGACACTTGTGTTCTAAATCCTTACGTGGACGAAAACCCATAGGAGTTACTGATCATAGGATGAAATCCCAGTGATCACCAGGACTAGAGGATGAAACCCTTTTGGTTATTGAGGGTATTCTCATTCAGGGATTGCATTTGAGCTTCAATGAGTTTGTAAGGAAGATAACAATACTGTTGTTGATCTGAGGGAGATTGCATATCATTTTGGATCAATCTTAGTGAGTTCTATTTGATATACCATATATGTTGTTGGAATTCTGAAGTTTATCTAATATGATCTTTATGTTCATATGTTGTGATTCATTGAATTCAATCTATAAAATAGTTTTTGTGTTAAAGTTTTATGATAGGAACATTATAGTGGTATTAGAGCATGATTTTTCCAACATGTATGGTTTTCCTAATGATTGATGTTGAGTGAAAAGGGCATTAGGTACCAGAGGAGAGAACTAAAGAAATTGGATCAAGAAGGAAATTCAAACCTAGAGAAAAGGAAAATGTTAGAAGATGAAGAAAGATTTAAGGAAAAATTATAGAAATTCATGAGATTACAAGGGGGTTAAGGGATTTAACCACAACCCTAGTGGAGACAAGAGATGTATTGAAAGTTTTGGTAGACAAGATGTTGGGTGGAAATTCAAAGATCATAATGGTTAGAAGGGTGAGACCTCATCAAACAATGGTGAAAGCAATGATGTAATGGATAATATTTCTTCAGGGACCCCAAGGAACATATTCTTTTTAAAAATCAAATAAGAGAGAAGTGGACCTATGAATACCAGTGCTTTCAATCCGAAAAGCATTCATAGATGGAATGGTGAGTACCAATCCTTATCGAAAGAAATTAAATTAGAGTTGTCTTATACCAACTACATATAATTTTAAAGGAACAATAAGCCACATAAGAAAAGGGTTATACAAAAGAAATGACCTAAAGCATAAATTGGGAGAACTTGCCACAACTTGTTTTGATTGGAGTAATAAGATCTCAACCAGAGCATGATTACAAAATATGGAAACTTATTTCTCGCTCAATCCTATGACAAAGAAAGATGTGGTTTAGTTTTCCTCTTTGCATCTCGAAGGGGAAGCCTATGAGCTTATGAATGATGGTTTCATGGTCATACCAATCAAGTCCATGATCGAATACACAAATTTGATGAATTCAAAAAGAGAATTCTTGATAGATTTGAGTTGAAGGATGAAGAAGAATATTTTAGCAAGTTAGCCATGATCAAACAACATCACTTAGTAGATGATTATATAATGGAGTTTCAAAAAGTGGTGGTGTTGGTGCCTGAATTATCAGAAAAGAGGATTGTGTATCTCTTCATTATAGGGCTCACCAATCCTCTTAAGGGGTTTGTGAAATTATTTACAACAATTTCTTTACAAGAGGCTATTAAAAGGGCTCTAACCCTTAAGCCATCCGTTTTGAAGAATTTATTCTCTCACCAACCTAAACCCAATACATGGCACCATAACAGCGGGTTTTAGAAAATACACCTACATGCTTCAGCACCAACACCCAAATATGCAACTCCTAATGTGGCAAAGAAGGTCGATGAAGAGACTAGGAATGAGCTCTAGAAGAAGAAAAAATATCTCTTGTAGAGATCCATGGGTTTCAGGACACAAATGTCTTGGTAAGGGGAAATTTCACTATATAGAAGTCCTTTCTAACAAAGAATCAAAATCAGATGGGTCCAAAGAGTTTCATGATCCGAAAGACACCCTTCCAAGGGAGGAAGATAAGGAGCAAGACAAATGGAAATATACTAGCATCTTTATCTAGTGCACATAGATACCACTCTTTCAAGGTCCAGGGAGTTCTTGTCAAACAAAGAGTAACTATTCTAATTGATGGAGGAGCTACGCATAACTTTGTTGATGAAGGACTTGTGAAGAAAAGAAGGCTAAAAACACAAAATTTAAAAGACTTCACTATCACTATGGCAGATGGGTATAACTTACCCTACAAGGAGAACGTACATAAGCTAGACATAACATTTGGAGATCATAAGGTATATGATGAATTTTATGTTATTGGTTTGGGTGAAATTGATGCAATTTTGGGTGTGCAATGGCTACATTCAGTGGGTGAGTATACTACAAACTACCAAATGATGGAACTCAAGTTCAAAGCCAATGGGAAGGATGCAGTTCTAAAGGGAATGTCTAATAGAGGTTTGCAAGTAGTATCAGCCATGAGAATGGAAACGATTTTTCAAAAGAACCAAGTTGCTTTGTCTACTAGTTATTTGGTGATTTCAAAAAATTCTTTTGAAGGTAAGAATGGTCAAATTCATATTGATGTACAAAAGATTTTGGATAAGCATAGTTTGGTTTTTAGTGATATGCCTCCCAAATTTCCATTGGCCCAAATTTCCATTGGATAGAGGCTTCCATCATATCATAAAACTTGAATCAAGATCAATGCTAGCTATGATCACTCTTTACTGCTATCCATAGATGTATAAGGAGGAAATAGAGAAAGTAATAAAGGAACTGTTGGATATGGGACACATCAAACCAAGATCTAATCCTTTCACATCTTCTATGGTGCTAGTAAAGAAGAAGGATGGCACCTTGCAGATGTTCATAAACTACTAGGAATTTAATACAAAGACCATTAAGAACCGATACTCCATACCATAGATAGATGATTTAATTGATGAGATACATGGTGTGATGTACTTCTCAAAGATTGATTTGAGGTTCAAATACTACCAGATTTGCATGAGGGAAGAAGATGTACAAAAGACTATGTTCTAATGTCACTATGGGAATTTTGAGTTCCTGGTTATGCACTTTGGTCTCACTAATGCTCCAACAACTTTCTAATCATGCGTGAATCATGTTTTTTGTGAAAACTTGAGGAGGTTTGTGTTGGTTTTCTTTGATGATATTCTAATCTATAGCAAAACATAGGAAGAACATTTGAAGCATTTGGATATAGTCTTGGGGATTCTAGAACAACAATCTCTCTTTGCAAAGATGTCCAAATGTGAGTTTGAGTCAATAGAGATATTGTATTTGGGACATGTCATAAGTGCTAAAGGAGTCTAGGTTGATCATCAAAAGATCCAAGCCATTCTAGATTGGCCAAATCCTATAAACTTGTCTCAACTAAGAGGTTGCTTTGGGCTATGTAGCTATTACTAGAGCTTTGTTAAGGGATTTTCTTAGTATGCAATTCCTCTCCCCAATCTAACTAAAGCAAGAGCCTTTGAATGGATAGAGGAAACACAAAGGACCTTTGAGAAGATAAAAGAGGTAATGAGTTCTTGTTTGATTCTTGCAATTACTTCCCTTTTTTGAATTTCAAAATGCTAAGAACATGTTCCATTCTAGGACTTGAGAAAAAAGGAGAAAATTTTTGATTTCTCTTTGCTTACCTCTTGACTGGAAGCAAAGGAATATAGATTCAGAGTTTCCTTGAATTGAATGGATTCCCATCTATATGCCATTACGAAGAGAATAGTGTCATCTGTAAATTGATGATGCATGATCATCGACAAAATGCTTGTCACTTTAATCCCTATTAATCTCCCTTGCTCAAAATCCCTAGAGATTGATTTACCCAAGGATTTCACCATACTTATGAAGAGAACAGGAGAAATGGGATCCCCCTGCCTTATTCCATGTGATGGTTCAAAGAATCCTTCTGACGTGCCATTGATGAGGACTGAATACCTTGGGTTGGCAACCCAATTGAAATGCCAATCCAGCCAAAGCTTGTCAAAGCCAAAGGTTTCCATAACCTTGAAAAGAAAGCACCAATCTACTCTGTCATAAGTTTTTTTAATGTCCAACTTCAACAACATACACTGCTTCTTTGTTTTTTGGATCGAATGAATAGCTTCTTGGGCGATAATCACACCTTCAAGTATTGATCTCCCAAGAACAAACCTAGTCTACTCCTTTGAGATGATGGACGAGAGGATAGTTTTCACCCTATTGGAAATTGCTTTTGACATGATTTTGTACAAGGTGTTGCACAAAGCAATAGGGTGGTACTCATCCAATAAGGTAAGCTTTTCTTTCTTGGGGATTAAGGTGATGAAAGTATTGTTGATCTCTTTTTAGACTTTACCAGTCAGCCTTGAATCTTCAATTGCTTCAACCACTTCCCTACCAACTATATCCCAATTTTTTTGAAAAAACCTTGTTGGGAAGCCATCTAGTCCCAATGCTTTATCTAGATTGAGTTGATCCAAGATTACTTTGATTTATTCTTTCGAGAACTTCTTTGTCAACAACTGATTTTGCTTAATTGACACCAACTTAGGAATGTATGACAACACTTTCTATTATGCAATGGGGGTAGACCCTTCTCTATTGGTCAATAGATTCCTAAAGAAGTTAACTTCTTCTTTAGCTATTTCCTCTAGCTTCTCCAAAGGAGCCTTGTCGAGGGCCTTAATGGATGTAATTCACTTGATGTCCTGTTGTACTTTGGTGGCATTATGGAAATACTTTGTGTTCTTATCTCCCTCCTTAATCCATATTTCTCTAGACTTTTGTCTCTGGAAGGTCTCCTCCTTTTTTAGGATGTTTTCCAAGTTCCATAGAAGAAATTTCTCCCTCAAATATTGTCCCTCATCAAACCATGGGCCAACACCTCTTCATTTAGAGATTGGAATTCTGCTTCCAGATTGTGTTTGAATTGAAAATGTTTTTGAAGCTGCTCTTGTTCTAGTCCTTTAAATGTTGTTTCAGGAGCTTTAGCTTTGTCACCACCTTAAACATTTTGGAGCCCATAGGGCACATTTCATTCCACAACTGCTAAACCAAATCATGGAAGTTATTGTCCTTCAACCATATATTTTTGAACTTGAAGGGGCATCTAATGGGATTCTTCTCTCCCACAATGTCTAGGTAGATTGGGAAGTGATTTGAACTTGAATGGGGAAGAATGCATCCTTCCAAGGCAAAGGGAAATTCACCTCAATCACCCCTGAATAGGAACCTGCCCAATTTTTCTACAATGTTGCAAAAGCCTTACCTCCTATTTGATCAGGTGTACAATCCATTTGACAGTTATACCTCCATGAGCATGTTATTGTTCATAAAGTCTTTGAAATTAGATTGAGATTGTTGCTTCCTCTAGACCCTACCTCTCTTATCATTGTTGTGCAAGATGGCATTGAAGTCACCCCCTAATATACAATACTCCAAAGCATTACTCCCCTAGAGAGATTCAATTTCTTGCCACACCCTTGTTTTCTAAGTGCAAGAATTTGGGCCATAAATGTTGAGAAGAGAAAATCCTAAATTCGAGGAAAGGCTTCTTACCTTGCAAGCCAACCAATTCTTACCTATTGTAGAGGGCTCCACATAAGTTGTTTGTGGTTTCTAGAGAGTGATAAGGCCCCCAGAGGCTCCATTAGAGCCCACAAATTCCATATGCCACCACTTCATTTTATTTTTAAACATTACCACTTCCGTTAGAGAGAGCTTAGTTTCTTGAATCATTAGGATGTCTACTTGGGATGTTTCTAATTAGTGCTTGATCAAGTGCTTTTTGTTAGGGGCATTTAAGCCCATAACATTCCATGAGAGGAGCCTCATTGTTCCTCATGAAGAGTTATGCCCTTCCTGGATCTAAGCATCATGGTTAACTTTGTCTGCCCCTTTGCCTCACCATCCGAGGATTTCAACTCTTGGTTGGTATTCCTCCCTCACCTTTTCTTGATGCCACAGTCTAGGGACTACTTAGAGGGGGCTTTTGATTTTTTTTCCTAGCTTCTCAGGATTTGAGGTTAATTGCGGTCCTATCTCTACCCCAGAAGTGATCTTGCTGTGAAGGAGGGTTGGTTCCGATGTGCCTTTTACCCAAGGGAATTGCATTCACACTCATTGCAAATGAAGAGATGTAGTCCCGAGGGTCATACTGTTGCCAACCATTTCATCCTTTGGAAGCTCCATTGCTCGCTCTACTGCTGCGATTCCGATCCAGTACAAAACCTGCTCCATTTGGTGATTGCCACATAATGATCCTCCGGATGTCATAGGTCTGAAATGACGAAAGGTCTCCATCTACAACATCTGCCCAAATTACTAGTATTTCTTCATCAATAACAAATCTAATATGAAAAAAAAAAAATTATATAAAAATTATATCTATAAATCTTTACACGTACATATCATTATTAAAATAATCTCAAAATTCAAAATAAACCTTACCTTTACTTATAAGAATTGTAAACTTTATAATTAAATTACACTTTACTAATATTTCTTATAAAGTTCTAAAGTTTGACTTTTTTTTTTTAATTGGAATAAAAGCTTTTATAAAGTTTGACCTTTTTGAGTCCAATAAAATCATCATATCACACAAGTAAATGTTTTATTTTGAAACATCCATAACCATAGAATGTGCACTCCACATGACATCATCATTTTTGAAGTGTAATACCTCACCTTAAAATAGTTATCTCTAAACTCAAAAAGTGATACCCGCCCTAAATTATTCTCTCCACAGACAGAAATGCTCCACCTTAAAATTGTTATCTCTAAAGGCTAAAAACCCATCCAATCTGAAAATGGGTTATATCTTAAAATAATAGAAACCAGACAAACTTATATTTCCATAAAAATTATTTGCCTTAAATAAAACCCTAAAGCCCTATTCCATACTAAAATCTCTATTTCATATATTAGCCTAGTACAGTAAAATGTGATGATCACCAATAAGATCGACGAGCTAGCTTTTGAATTGCGATCCAACCAATTTAGATTCATTAGTATCCTTTTGCCGTAAAGCCCATAAAAATATCAATTTCATGCAAAAACCCTCTTTATCTTTTGTCAAAAAGATCGAAAAGGAAGGCGATACAGGTATGGATTTTCTTCAAAACAATACTATATCATTGTTTTCTTTTTGAAGAGCCCTTGCATTCATGTTGGTGTTTCTTATTGTTGCCATGCCCGTGATTTTACAGCATATTTGTTAAAACAAATGTTACTGCTGTAATTTTTCAGCAGGTATTGCATTTAAAAAGAATTAGGCATAGAGTACTTTGGGTGTTGATAGGATTGTTTGTTTCCAGCGAGTGTTGGAAGAATATTGGATGGTTATAGGATTATTGTTTATCAGCTTGTATTGAGTAAATTCAAATATAAATTTGGAGAAATACTGGGTTTTCATAGGACTGGTTTTTCAAATTTTTGTTTTTTAGGCTTGGGTTGAATAGTTTTTTACAAAGTATGGAGAACGAGGGGGCAGATCAGAATGGGGCATCCCCTAGTGCCAATAATCACAGCGGTGAATTATCTATACCGGCCAGTGAATTTGCAGAGGCAGAGAAAACAGCGGATGCTTTTGATCACCAGAATAAAGTTTTGGAAGACAGGGTCTCTGTTTTGCTCAATGAGATTGGTATCTTGAAGGAGGAGAAGCAATCTGTTTTGTTGCAGAAAGAGGAGTTGGAAATTCGATTCGCTGTTCTGAATGGCGATTTCGAATCTTTAAACGAGGAGAAAGGCAAACTACTGTCACAGAATGAGGAAATTAGAAGCCAGTTGACTGAAGAGATTGATAGGTTAGGTAGGCGTCTTTCAGAAAAGGAAAATCTTGAGACAGAGCTTCAGAATGAGAAAACCCAATTGCAATATCAAAATGAAGTCATTGAAAGCCAAGTGTGTGAGCTTCTATCAGAAAAGGAGGAATTTTTGTCAAAGCTTAAAGGAGTTGAAGTATTGGGGAAGGAGAATGAAGAGCTGAGAGAGGAGATTTCTGTCTTGAACAAGTTCAAGGATGATACATTGGGGAATCTAATTAATGAGAAAGAGGCTCTGGTTACAGAGTTGATGGACATGAAGGGAGAATTGGAAAGGCTGAATAATGAAAATAGTAATCTCAAGGATCGGTTGGGTGAGACTCTCAAACAAGTGTCTGAAATGGAAGAAGAAAATGCTAGCCTCCAAGGTCAATTGAGTGGAATGAAAGAAGAAAATGGTAATCTCCAAGGTCAATTGAATGATGTTACCAAGAAGGCATTGGTGTTGGAGGATGGGCATAGTAAGGTTGCTGGTGATATTTTAGCTGAGAATTCTCATCTGAAATCAGAGAATGCAATAATGCAGAAAAATATGGAGAACATCAGTCCAGAGTCACAGAGGCAATTGAATGCTTTGGAGGAGGAACATTCTAGATTGCAAGAAGAGAAGGAGAAACAGAGAATGGAGATTGACTTGTTGCATACAATGAAGTCCTCAATTGAGCAGGAGAAAGATTCTCTCAGAAAGAAACTTGAAGAAGCATCTAGGGAATTGGAAATTGTTGGTGGTGATCGACAGCAGATTAATGATTTGCAGAATCAGTTAGAGATTGTTAGCTCTGAGAAAAAGGATCTGGAGGATGCTAACTTAAATCTAGAAAATGAAGTGAAGAGGCTGGCTCTGGCCGTGGAAGAACAAGACAAGCTCAAAGCAAGAATAAGTGAATTTGAAGTTAACTTTGAAGTTGTTAAAATAGCTCTTGAATCCAAGGATAACACAATTCAACAGTTGACATTAGAGCTTAAATCTCTCCAGCATTCACCCGAGGCAAAACAAAAAAGAAGTCTTCTATGGCCTGCTGTGTTAGCATCTGGTTCTTTGGGTGTGGCAGCAGCATTTGGCTACCTCAAATTCTCTAAGCATCATTAAGTATACTTTGTCCTGTTATACTTATTTTTGCATGCATAATATTCTCATTTTTGTGCTATTAAGTACATAACTATTAATTAATACTGACTACACTTTGACCACTTCCTGGTTGCATTGCCAAAAGCCATTCAATTGATTATTTGGGAATTTTCAAGAATGTTTGAAGGGCTTAATTGTCGACTCTTTGATTTGCAGAAATTAAAGATATAATTGGATCGACAAAACATTTAGAAGATTTTTGCTTTTTAGGGAAATGAAAAGCAGGCATCAATTTGATCATTGATGTTGTGTGCATGAGCATAGAATATTTCCGGATTAGAGATTGGAAATATCAACTCTCAGAACATCCTTAAATGTAATTTCATCATATGTTGTTCATTTTTGTCAACGTTTTCATTTTGATTGCTGAGTGAAGGTTTTGCTTAGAATGCAACTCAGTTGCAAACTTTTTGGAAATTATATCAAATTTCTATTAGTAATCTATTGAAATTTTAAAGCTGATTTGTGCTGAATTACAGTCCTGGCTTTCTGGTTTCCATCTGGTTTTTCAGGTAGTCCTTGTCAGGGATTATATTTATTTAGAGATCTAAATGTGGTTTTAAAAGTTACCTATTTTTCATCGTATTATTTGTACTTCCATATATCTGTTTATTATTCAATGTTTGTCTGATATCACAACAATTTTCTATTTTTTGGTTCTGTAAGTGATTTTTTATTACTGCCTGAAAAGGCAACATGTTACCAAGTTAGCACTTGTGAGAGAAGCTAATTAAATTATTTGATTCATATAAGCAAAAGACAAGATAAATATCATTTTCCAAGAGGAGCAATTATAGTATCATTTTCTTATTTATGTTTCTTCATCCATTAAAGTGTTTTATATGTAATCAGTTATTTTATGAATAGATCATTTTTACATTTAACAAAACTAGAGTGTTATTATGAACTCTATAATTCTGAACTTTCTGTGTTGTAAAAGAACCACAAAATATATTTAAAATTTAACTTTCTCTGCATAGTGAAACAACTACAGAGTAGATGTGCTTTTTTCACAATGTATCAAATTATGTGATGGTGTATTGGTATTCAACTACGTAGGTTTGAGTCAATCTTCATTGGTCCATACTTTGTGTGTAGTTGCTCACAAGAATTCGACTTTCATGACCATGAATGGTCCACAAGATTGACTTGAAACTGCAAAGTTGAATCTCAACATATCATCATATAACTATAGAATATAATTAACTGGAACATAAGAAAATATGCATCTTCGTGAAAGACACAAAATTAGAAATGGAGAGACCTCCTAGGGTGTGAAGCACTGCAGTAAGAAATATGGAACTGCTTTTAATCCTTTTGGAATGCTTATGGCAGGGTTAAGAAGAGATTTGCTATCTGTCAAACATTTACACAGCAATTTACAAATTGGTGGTAGTTTTCTTATAGTCAAAGAATGAATGTAACTTTCAAACCAGGTGGGTGCAAGAATAGCCAGTACGAATCTTGCAAAAAACACTGCTGTTGTTCACTGTCTGTTGTAAACTGTATGCCTCAAGCTAAGCGAACCATTTACCAATTTTTACAGCATTTATATCATCTTTGTAAGCAGTATTTTAATCTTGGATTCTCCTTTGAATGGAGGTAGAGTTGGAGGTGTTTGGTTGGTATGGGCTTGCTCTTTCTTATGGGCATGGGGCTTTTTGTTTCTCAGCTCCTCATTGGATTTAGGACCATGGAAAATTCGTAGCTTCCTCATGGGAACCTCTATAATTTTCTTCAGCTGGTCAAGATTCTCAATGGATTGAGAAATGCTTGCTTCACGTTCCTGTCAGCTTGATGAATCTTGCTTAATTATTTTGAGGTGTTATCTCTTTTTCACCAGTCATGCTTCTCACTTCTCTATTCCGCTTCTCCTTTTGCACTAGTTCAAGTAGTAAGCATCAGCCTGTAAACTGGTTATGTTACAAGAAAAAGCACAAAATCCACTGAACACAGTAAGTCTGATATCAATTTGATTCATGATTAGAATGGATATTCCATAACTAGCTCACCGACACATATCTTTAACTTTCCACATAACAAATTTTTTGATTTTCTTGTTCCTTCTGTGTTGGCTTGAGAAAAGTCAGTATGTTCTAATAAATGAGTTGCTTAATTGTTGTAATAAATTTAGATAGTTGTTTGCATGAACTAAAATAACGCAAGAATTGAAAACGTAATAAAATAAAGCTCAACAGAAGAGATTACCCCATAGAAATCAACTATGGAAAAATCCTTAGAAGAGTAAGACCTTGCCTTTTCTTGCCACTATCTCTTGCTGCAAATTATGAGTTCATTGCTTTCTTGAGGTATTCAAGGACAATTATGGCCATCACAAAAATATCATATTTGCAATTGTTTTGCAACTTGCTCATATGCACACTCTCCTACTGCACTAAACTCTCTTGCACTCAAACAATAACTGGCACAAAGAATGAAAAGAATTTCAATTTATTCTTTCGGAGGGTGTCGTTTGACCCTTGCATCAAGTTAGGCTTGAATCAAATAGCTCAGAAATGATAAAAAGAGTGGAGACAATGTTTGTAGTCAATACTTCGCCTGTTCATTTCTTTTGGGAAATACTGTTACATACATCAGGGCAAAAGTACCACATTTACAAATAAAACTGCATTACACAAGCTTGAATGCCATGATAGATTCAAAGCTTCCATGGCATGTGCAAAACTGCCATGAAACAAACAAAAGCATCACTCTGCTAAATTTGATGGTTTTATCTTTGACAAAGCCTGGCCTTGTTTCTGTATGACTTCTTAAGAATTTGCTTTAGCTGTGTTTGATTCCAGGGTGTGGGGATGATCTCAGAACAATCTGCAATGGCTGTAGACCCTTTGTAGAACGTGTATAAATTGTTATTGGCTGAAATTAATTATGTTGTGAGGCATAATTAGAATGGCAGCAAGGGGTGTGCAAAAACCCCTCAACATAAATTTAATGGACATTTACATGTCAAACCTTCATCACACCTTGTCGGCTTTGAAAATTAATATTATTATTAGCAATTAATATATAAATATAGTATTTTAATATATACAAGGTATTTAAATATTGAAATAACATTTACATTATGTTCTATTTTTACATATAGGTATTCTATTATATATTTAAATCATAGTTACTTGGAAACTTCACTATGAGAACTTGGATTGTGTCCCCAATATCCATGTGTACCCACAGTTTTTGGTGACTACATTTATATATATTATAGTTGTCTCCTTATTCATTTAGTTGCATAACCTAATTTGATTGGCATCTCGGTCTTCATCTTGGTACTCATACCCTCGGGCCTCTTGGTAACTATGATTTAAATACTTTATATAGTAATATTTTTTGGTAATTTAGTTGTGGGTTCTAGAGAGGTTCAAACCCATTGAAGAACAACATATACATAATGGTTCAAAGCTGATTTAAACTAAACATGGCATATAAGTTATCACTTTACGGCATGGACAAAACACAAATATAACCTTACCAAACCAAAACATAAACCCAAATGCTAACAAAAAGTGCAGGTGCTATTGCAACAACTCGATATCTTTTGACAACCATTACATTTGGTTCAACAAAATCCTTCTTAGTAACTTGAATGGTAATTTCTAAGAATGACTCCAAGGTTGCCTACACATAAAGCAATATCTTAACAAAGAACACATCATGGTAGTTATAGAATAGAGAAGCTTGAGTAAAGGCTATTGAATCACCATTAAGCTTAGTGCAACAACCTTCACCACCTAGGAATGTGTCTTGTGTTAACTTGCCTCCACGTGCGGTGCCTTTGATGTAGGGGAAAGAGCATGAATAACCCATTTACACACCACCTGATCTTCTACATGTCCCTCAAGTTTAGAGGCATTTCTTCTACAATTGGCACCCGAGTGTGCAGGGCTCTACTATTGCCTACCTGGTGAATGCCAAGAATATCTTTCGTTAAGGCTATAGAAGCATAATCCCTTATTTGGAAAATTCACTTCAACTTGATATTAGACTCAACACCATAGTTTGCGATATCTTGACCACATTTTCCTTGCAGCACACTAGAAAAACAACAAAGAGCCTCCACAAGGCTATGCTGCAAAAGAACTCTAACATCTTGGAGCAAGCACTTGACAAGGATGGGCAGAAAAACATCCTTATTGTCAAAATAGACAACTCCTTCGCACGATCCACACACAACAACTGCATTAACATCTCACGTGTAGCAAGAACTCTACATGTAAGGCAATTTATGAAGAACAAATGATGTCCAAGTAGTCATAATACTTCTCCAAAGCATTAAAATTAATCACAAAGAGGGAGTACGAAAGCTAGGTGATGGTGGTGGAAAACAATGCAAAGTATTTGTCTCAAGAAGGTCTCTAGTAGACCATTTATTAGGTATAAAACTAATCTTGGCCGAGAAGGGAAATTGAGAAACACTTGCATTTGTTAAAAAATTGGTGATACTATTGCGCTTTGAAATAATACATGTACTTTACTTCAAAATTGTTGCCAATAAGTTTTGCTTCCTCAACACTGCTCATCAATTTTTGATCTATTTAACTATCTCTAAGGCTTACTTGAATGATAGAAGAGAGTGGCTTTCAACCTCTAGATGCTTATAATTCAAAGTTTTCGCAAGTGTTAGCCTTTCAAGGAGCACTAATGACTTTGTTTCATTATTTGATATGGGGCCAAAGATGATCACCCCACTCTATAGGACCCGAATTACCTTTGGTAGCTCCACCAGAATTAAGTTTTAAGAAACCATCCTTAGGAGGAGTTCAATGGCTAGCAAGATTATTTTTAATTTTATTCCCAACTACCCCATTAATAGGGGATATTTATATACTAAATATTAATTTAACTATGATTATTTAATATTATAGAATAAAAATAACTAATAATTAATTTATAATTATATAATTAATATGTTGCATTAATTATATTGTATTGACATCTCTTGATGTTATGATGTTTTATTAGGATTCAATTGTGCAGTTTTTGAGTCAAACTTATTGGTCCATATTTCATTGATAATGGTTCACATAGACCCATCTCTCATGAGCATGATTAGTTTTCTTAGCACCCATTGCAGCTCTTGAGTTCTTTTAGATAGATGTATTTAAGATATCTATGTTAGTTTTATGAGTGTTTCAAGTTAAATACTTAGTTAGTTTGAGTAGTAAACAAGAATATTGGCTCAGTTAGCTGATTTTGGAAATGTTTCATGATCCAGTACCGATCACATGTCCCCAATTAGAAGGCTTTTAGTCTCTAAAGTTGAGGAATCTAGCTGATCTGGAAAGGTTTTCCTTCTTTCTCCTTGGAATACCACTTCAATTTACATGGTAATTGTTCTTTTGATCCAATTCATCACGTTTTTGGTTCTCTTCTTGATATTCATAGCTTTTTCACTTCTTCTTGACATTAGGAGCGTGGTCTTTAATTGAAGACAACAAAAGACCACCTTTATTATTTAGCATGGAATTCTTAAAAGAGATAAGCTTTCCCCCTGCATAACGGAAAATAAATTCAAATGGTGTATGTCTAATATAAATGTATTATTGCTCATTTGCTCTAGAATTTCAAATGAACAATAGTGGTTTAAGCTTTCTTTGCTTTTTCTTCAAGGTGTTCTACACTCAAATCCAACCTTACCTTGTCCCAAACTTGGATCTTGTGTTCACGTCTATTTTTATCATGTATGTTGTGTACTTAGTTTAGGGCCTCTTTAATCTCTCTTGCATTTGTAAGTGTATTTGTCTCATCTTTTCAATGAAATTTGACTTTGTAGATATTTGAACCCACTCTTTCTTGCCTCCTTTGTAGTTCTCGCCACTACATTAAAAGGACTAGGAGGTGAATAACCAAAACATATCTCAAATTGAGATGTATTAGTAATGGAATAAGTCACCTTATTGTACCCCTTAAAGAGCTGTTCCAATTTTCATCCCATGTCTTAGGATGCTTTATATTATATGCCCTCATTAGTTGCACCAATGTTCTATTGACCACTCCACTTTGACCATTAGATTAAAAACAATAGTTTTAACCAACCTTGTACCCATCTTCTCCCAGTCTTTTTACATGCAATTAAAATTATGTCTTGCTAAACCTGTCTCTAATAACAAACTAATGGTCTAGAAGGAGGTGCTTTCTAGTGGTCTAGAAGGAGTTTGAAAGTGACATATACATCCCAACATTCTATAACTAGGCTTACATGTGATAAAAAAGAACCTAGCCCCTTATGAGTTTTGCAACATTGATTGTATATTTGGTCAATGCACTTTTGTTTGCAAATCAAAGTGACTTGCAACCATTGAAGCTATGTTACCAAGAACGCCACCTCAGGATCCCAATCTCATATTGAACTAGTTGAGGGAGTGCCTAGGATGGAATTTGGGCAAACTCGGGCCATTGCTAGGAAAACCTAAGGGGACCTAAGGGCCTCTCAAAGGAAAACAAAACTCAGTTTTTAAAACATTTCTAGGAAATGGAAATGGAAATGGAATCCTTTTATAGTCCATGATACTAGGTGATTTGTTTTTGGGACTACAAATGGCATATAGTATATGAGGCTACCTCATACTTCTAGTATGCAAGAGGCACCTAACTTGCTAATATGAGGTGTACATACCCTACCTCTTGCATGTTTTGAACTTGTGACCTCTCTTTCAAGAGTACAACTTCTCCACCATTAGGCCAAGTCAATAATTTCGCCCTTAAGTGATAAAATTATGAAAATGGTGTGTGCCATGAAGGTTTGTGTGGTTTCAAAGGCCTTATTTTGTGCTTGGTGGTGGGGGTTTTGCCCTTGAACCCTATGAAGGGTGTTGCCCCTTGACCACGTCGGGCGCATCGCCCTTAGACCCCCATGAGGGTCACTGTCCCTTTACCTTGATGGGGGCATTACACCCAAACCGCCATGAGGGGCGTTAACTTTCAAACCCATTGGGTTCTCCACTCCTTGATCCACACTAGTTATTGGGATCTCTTGTCACATAATAAACTTGATTACATTGAGGGGGTGACAAGGAATCGGTATCTAACTCTTGAGTGTGCTGACTTAGGCATTATTATCACACAACTTGCCAAAAATCTCTTTAGATGAGGAAGATTTTACATATGTCATGGCTAGTGGAAGTGGCATTGTAACTCATTATGGTTTGAATGAAATTGAACCAAATGTTGACTTTGATGCTCTCAATGAAAAGCAATATGAAGATTATTGAATATTGATTGTAATTTTCATTGTGTATTGACATTTGACAAGTGATTGAATTATGAATTTATGAATCTTTTATTTTTTTCCAATTACGAGGTATTTAAGTACTTTGTTTTTTGGTAAGTAAGCACTCTCGAATCATTTAATTTACTTATAGAAATAATATTTCGTACCAAGCACGAGATATGTAAGACACCATCAATCCCCTTCACTCTTCCATTAGGAAATCTAATTTTGACTCTTCCACTGTGAACGATCTTTAGGTGAGAGTCATCACCCAAGTACACCACCTTGCCATTGTACTCTTCATACTTCAAAATCCAAGCTCTATGAGAGGTCATATGAAAGGATGCACCCGAATCTGTCAGCTACACATCTTCCAATGCATGGGTTGTTAAGGCTACAATTTTTTTTTTTGCTTCATCTTGAGATGATTTGTTAGAATTAGAATTAGAGAAAGACTTGCTTTTCTTCTTCGCCTTCTTGCAATCTTTTCAAAAATGACCATTTTAACCATATTTCCAACATTTTTCCTTAGACTTCTTACCAGGAGACTTAGATCTCCCCAAAGACTTTGAATTTGATTTCTTATCCTTCTTTTTTCCTTTCTCCTTTGGTCTACCATGAATAGCAACGACCTCCTTGGCCATCTCGAAAGACTTTCTCCGCATCTCTTCAGATAACAATGAAGCAACCACCTCATCCATTTTGAAAGTGGTTGTTGTGCTTCCAATAGCCATCACTAGGTGATCCCATGAGTCTCGAAACAGACACAATAGGAGCATACAATAGTCTTGTTCATCAATCATTTCTCCAACTGAACCCAATTGAGCAATAAACATGTTAAAGGCATTTAGGTGGTCTGGCACAGATCCTCCATCTTCCATCTTCAGAGAATACATCTTATTTCTTAGGAATAACTTGTTTACTAGGGATCTAGCCTGATAAACATCTCCAAGTTTCTTCCAAAGGTCTTTTGCAATCTTCTCTTTATGGACATTTAGGAGAATGAAATCAACCAAATAGAGTCTTATTAGACCCTTGCCTTTTTGATCCAATAGATCCCAATCTTCTTGGGTTGTTGTAGCTGGTTTGGTTTTGGATATAGTAGCCCACAAATCTCTATCTACAAGCATATCCTCCATTTTCATCTTCCAAATTTCCAAATTTCCACCATTAAACTTCTCCATCTCAAGCCTTCTGGATGTACTTTTCATCTTTTTCCTACAACAAGGTCACAAAATGCAGTTCTACAAAACTCCCATTGAAACCAAGATTAGCTCAAAAAACCCTTCTAACCCAAAAAAGGAATCAAGGCTGGTTAGGCTCTGATACCAATTGAAAGGATCTAGGGTGAGTGGAAACAACTTCCTACACTAATCTAATTAGGGGAGAGTTAATTTTTTTTCTAACACCATTTACAGTTATAGTAATAGAAACACATAAAATAATGATACCAAATATACACGAGAAAAACCCTTTCAGGTAAAAAACCCCATCAAGCATAGTACTAGTACTGTATTATTTGAAATAAGGATTACAATGTAGCCCCAAGTACAAAGCTTCTTCAACAAGTGTTTGAAAACAAACACCTATTTTGGAGTGAATCCGATAACACTTCTTTACCTACAAACAAACTATACATTTTACAATGCAAGACATACAACATATAGAGAGATACAAGCTAGAGGAAGCATCTAGAAGAGGACTAGCATCCAAATCCACATGGTACAATATCCCATGCCATAGACATGCATTTGGACACTTGTGCAGTATTCCCTTACATCGCTTACAACCGTCATAACATGCAATATTATCTCCTCAAGCTTGGGCGCCAAAAATATGCTAATAATGGCCTATGATAGATGCCTTACAATTGTCATAAAATCTGTCATAAATCTTCCATAAAATTTTCCAAAAGATCCATCACAGAATCTTTCATAACTGAACAAAATACCCGATTCTCTTATAACCTATCATAACCTATCATAACCCAACTTAGGTGAAACTTTCTCCATGCACAAAGATGCTTGATGACACATTATAAAATCTATCATAAGTCAAAGATTCCAAAATGGGACACCTATCTCCACTTGGGATGATGATATGTCATCCAATCACCTCCAACGAGGATGTCACCCAATTGATGGGTCCCAATTTTTGACATGACAATATAGGCAATTAAATAATGCAAATAAATACAATAATACATTAAATTAAACATGTTAGGACTCTAAGGTTGAGACACCTTAATCCCAACATATTTTGAATATTATTTCTTTTTTAAACTTGTCTTAAAAAATCCACTTGAGTTTTTTATGTTTATTTTTTACAATAAGCAAAAATTCCACTCAAATTTAATAAATATAGTTTCATATATTTATTATATATAAATGCATAATACCTATATTATATTTATTTATAGCAATTTACATTATTGATATCTATTAATAAACAAATTTTTATATTTTTTCAAATCCAACAAATACACACACACACATTCCCTTAGTAAAAATGTAACATTTTCATAAGAAAGAAAAGATGCATAATTCTTCAATGTACATCTATATATTTTCTCAATAATGTATTGAACAAAAATTGAACTAAAAGCAAAGTAGTGTAAACACACATATATTTATACACCATTTTTTAAATGTTAAAAATAAATAAATGTAATTAATTATTTCTTTTTTTGACATATATTTTCTCATAATTTTTCTCTCCAAATTAAATAGATATTTATACACACATATATACATTTTTAATAATGTTTTGAGAAAGAATTTAAAGACAAACATGTATTTCACCCACATCTAGATCTATTTATTTTATTTGAAACAACTACAATCTACTTCTTTTTAGCATTTTTAATAAACTCATTTGAAATAGATTCTAACAAAATGGAGTTATGTTTCCTTTAATCATGATTATTATGAAATACTCTTAAAATTAATTTTTAATGATGAATAGTAAAATTTACTTGCATTTAAAATGATTTTTTTTAAAATCATGATAATATTGCATTTTCTCTTTTTATAAATAAATAGATCTCATTTAACACGTGCAACGTTGAGATAATAATCCCTTACAAATCCATTATAAGGACAATGCAAAAAAATTAATAAAACATGGAACAAAAGTTGTTATAACTCAAAACTCAACTATGAAGATCAAATAAGTCACTCCAATGATGAGAAGCAATCCATATTGCGTCTTCAAAACCTACAAGAAACTATTTTCACAAATAGGCCAATGGAGGTGCTCACCTCCTAACCATTAAACTTGCTTACAAGTCCTCACTTGAGCTAGGAGGCCCTATAGAAAATCAAAATTCACAACAAAGAAAT